>VUQS01067679.1:0-38103 GCA_015108495.1 Heterochromis multidens | reverse complement strand
TGATATCTTCCCAAAAAGCTGAATCTGTTCATCTGGACGTAGCGTTTTTTTAGTGGGAGAAACGTTTCGTTACCTCTGGTGACTTCTTCAGTCTCAGCTGACTGCAGGCTTCCCCAACCTTATAAACAGTACATTTGCATAATGACCGAAACCAGCACCACTGACTAACAATGTGCCATGAGGTCAGTTTCATGATCATTAGTATGCAAATTGTCATGTTTATGTTCATGTTTATAAGGTTGGGGAAGCCTGCAGTCAGCTGAGACTGAAGAAGTCACCAGAGGTGACGAAACGTTTCTCCCACTAAAAAACGCTACGTCCAGATGAACAGATTCAGCTTTTTGGTATCTTAATAGTTTATTTATTCATTTATTTTTTATTTTCTTACTCTAACTGGGATTATACCTGCTTGTGCATGGACATCTGCGAACACTAGGGGGAAGTAGTTGTTAGTATTATATTACTTTTTTAGTTCCCAGACTGGTGCCTATAATGAAGTGACTGCACAAACATAACAAATGAGAGGGTGCGGTGGTGTCTACATGGAGCCTGGCATTCACCCTCTAATGACCAAATTTATGGGACCCAGACCTGAGCTTAACCTCGTGGACAGTATAACACACATCTCTGTCACCTGACTCCTGTATCTGTCTGTCTAGCTTATAAACATGAAAAATATTTGTATGACACGCTTTTTGGAGGGGCTATACAATATTGTGCAAAGGTCTTGAGCACCCTTCATTTCTTTATAGGAGCCAGATATGATTGTCATTTTTAAAGTGATCTTGAGCAATAGTTCTCCAGGCTTTCTGAAGGTCTTTTAAAGTTTTTCTTTAGTCACTGACTGCTTTTTCACTCATTTTCAGTCCAGTCTTTGTATCTGACCATTTCCACAGGAGTAACAGATCATTTGGCAAAGAGCCAATTTAAAATTGGCTCTTTGGGCACTTTACTAGCGCCTGGTTACAAAAACATATCCGTTGTTCCTATTACTTTAGTTGAATCTTTGAAAAATGCCATGAAAAGTGCTTTTAGCCAAAAACATGGCATGTCTCAGCATGGTATGTAGTGTGTCCTTAAACAAATTCGAGGGGACTGGGCAAGTGGAGAACAAAAGATGACATCTACAGCAGATGAACAGCATCTTGTCCTTAAGAAATAGGAAAAAAACAGGTGCAACAAAGACCTGACACAGAACCTAAGAGTCTCAGTGGCTTGTGGTGACTGTCAAGAAGCCATTCTTAAGGAAGGGAAACAGGGAGAAGAGGCTGAAGTATGCTAAATTACACAAGAACCGGACTGAAAATCAGCGTTAACAAATTTTATGGAGTAATGAATCCAAATTTGAAAGTTTTGGTTCAAATTATTGTCAGTTTGTATGGATGAGGTCAGGAGGGAGGTACAACCATGAGTGTCTACAGTCATCTGTATAACACAGTGGAGGCTCTGTCATGGTTTGGGGCTGCATTTCAGCCAGTGGTGTTGGGGATCTTGTCAAAATTGGGAGAATTATGAACACAGAAAAGTATGATGAGATTTTGATCCACTATGCAACACCATCTGGAAAGCATGTGATTGACAACAGCTTCATTTTTCAGCATGAGAATGATGCCAAATACACTGCCAATGTAGTAAAAGCATACCTGGATAGAAAAACAAACAGTGGAACACTATCACTCATGGATACGCTTCCCCAGAGCCCGGAGGTGCTCATACCAAATATTATAGTTCAGTAGAATTGTACAAACTCAGTTTTTGCCTTTATATGATGTATTTCCATGTGTGTTTGCAAGTTACAATAAATTGCTGCACCTATATCCCAATTCCTTTCTTATGGTGTGTTCCACCCATAGAAATCTTGAACTTAATGTAATATATTGAATAATGTTATACAAGAAGAAGTTATGCGTAGTGGTGTTAGTTTCTTATATTTAAGTGTTAAAATTGTAAAGCTGTACCCTCACTTACAGGCTCATAACTAACACGTGGCCTTTCATATTCATGTAACTAGTAACCTCAGTCCTGCTTAGCACTAGTGGTGGGTTGATTTTTCTCTGTGCTGTCATGGCAATACAGTGTTTGAATGGAAGACAAAATAAAATGTCTTTGAGATTAACTAACACTGACAGATGTATGATCTCTGTATGATCCCAGAAAAGGCTGCAAAAATACTATTTCAGAATTTGAAAGGTAGAAAAACAACACTTTCATATGTTCAGCATCTGCTACAGCTTTGCTATAAAGTGAAGGTAATCAGCAGATTCTTGTCTTCATTGAACAGGTGGGGCAATCAGCCTGCTGGCACTCAATGGCCTTTTTGTCCTCATACATCAACACAACCTGTGAGTGAAAAGTACATTTATTTGGTCTCTTTTAGTACATCACATTATTTACACTAAACCTGCAGAAGACATTTGTTCACAGAAATAAATACTATATGTTGTGTGTTTGCAGAGATTATCCTGATTTCTACAAGAAGTTGTATAATCTACTTGAGCCTTCTGTTTTTCATGTGAAATACAGAGCACGCTTTTTTCATTTAGCCAATCTCTTCCTTAGCTCCAGGTAAGAATTCAGTCACACTTTTTTTTTTATCCTTTTTATTCATTTACAAATCCAATTCCAGAAAATGTTGGGAGACTTTTTAAAATGTAAATTTAAAAAAAAAGAATGCAATGATTTTCAAATCTCATAAACCCATATTTTATTCACAATAGAACATAGAAAACATGAAGTGTTTAAACTGAAACATTTTACTATTTCATTAAAAATATTAGCTCATTTTGAATTTGATGGCAGCTACATGTCTCAAAAAAGTTAGGACAGAGAGATCAAAATGCTGGAAAAGTCAGTGGTACTAAAAAGAAACAGCCAGAGAAACATTTTGTAACTAATTAGGTTAACTGGCAACAGGTCAGTAACATGATTGGGTATAGAACAAGCATCTTAAAGAGGCAGAGTTTCTCAGAAGTAAAGATGGGAAGAAGTTCAAACTGCAAAAAACTGCATCTACAAATTATGGAACAATTTCAGAATAATGTTCCTCAATGTAAAATTGTGAAGACTTTGAAGTTCTCATCTGAACATTTTCAGAATTGGGTTTATATACATTGTTGTACTTTATACTATTTGTAGGTAACCTGCAGTATTTGAGTTACAAATTGACGTTTAAATTTCTGTAATTTGGTTGAAATATTTAAACTGCTAAATTGACCGAATATAAGCAACCTACTTCTTAAGATAATCAGCATGAAAGCTCAGGCTCTACATCGCTATCATGCATGTTCTCTTTTTGCTTTCCATCAGTCACTTGCCAGTTTACTTAGTGGCTGCATTTGCCAAACGTCTGGCTCGTCTGGCTCTCACAGCACCGCCTACAGCCCTTCTCATAGTGCTGCCCTTCATCTACAACCTGATCCGTCGCCACCCGTCCTGCAGAGTCCTCATTCACAAGCCCAGCGCAGAGGATGGTGAGTGTCAGACTTTTTTGGTTGGGATGTGTGCGTTAACAGCCTGTACGAATGGTCTATAGGATACATGATAAATGTTTGCTTCTATTTGTGGTGGCAGTCTTTCTTGCGGATCCCTATCTGATGGATGAAGAGGATCCTGCTCAGTGCTGTGCCTTAGAAAGCAGCTTGTGGGAAATTAAGGTGTGTATGTGATAGCTTTGGATTCACAAATGAATCACCTCTGACGCTGATGACAACTGACTTGTGAGTTACCATTTTTCTCATTTTTTTTTCTATTTGGGGAAAACAAGTTGAAGAGGTGTCACATATGACTGAAAGTCCAATTTAAGTGGAGCAGTCGCTAAAATAACACATTTTCCTGTCGTCTTTTCTACAGACGCTGCAAAAACATTACCATCCACATGTGGCCAAAGCTGCAATGCTGATCAACACACCTTTGTCAGAACAGGAGGATGACATCAGTGAGACACTAGAGATCACAACATATGAGGTGATGTGACACTTCCACAGTTACCTTTCCTCTTATTTCTGTTCAAATCCAATTAGATTATGATGAATAATTTGTTTCATGTTCTTATCCACAGCTGATGGAAAGAGACCTGAAGCAACCTGAGATTAAGAGCGTCCCACTGGAGTTTGAAACTGCCACACAATTACTAAAAGGAGGAGGGGGAGACGTGTTAGGACAGCACTTCTGTCTGGCATAAAATGAGTCAAAACAAGAGACGACATTTGCAGTGTTACAACCTTCTTAAACGTCTTCATCTTTCAAGTGCAAGTTGCCTAAATTTTCTCCAGAAAAAAAGTAGATGCTTTTTTTGGGGACCAACAGCAACAAGAAGAAGAGACATTATTTGATCTGCATTTGTTTATTTATGTTTTTTTCCTACACCACTGTCCTCTATGTGTGACCTTTGTATGCCAATAAAAACCTTTTCTTGAGTTTTTGGTTGAATAAATCTTTCTTGAAGGCACTGTTAATTGAAATCAGAATTCATATTAAATTTAGAAGCTTTTGCATGGTTGAAATGGTCAGTGAAGATAACGGTATTAAACGTTTCTTTGTTTATTTTTTTAGATTTGTAGCTAAACCTAGTAAACATCACCTAAAGACCGACATTTCATCAGAAGTTATTTGACCGTGGTAATAAGGAGTTAATGGGTTTTTCCCTGTATTTCAAGAATTCAAACAATGACATTTGTCTGCATACAGTATGTAAATGGGAAATTATTGGTATATATTAAGCCATGTTACCTTTAAGAAGTTGATGATATAATCATAGCTGGCTGCTTTCTCTTGAGTTTTGTGCTTCTAATTAAGCAACAAAGTTATTCAATGCATTGCATATTTTTAATTAATGCGGTTGTATTCTGGTGCAACAAAATTAGGGAGGAGATGTTGAATTTTTGTTATACAGTCCTGTGCAAAAGTGTCACCCCTCATTTCTTTATAGTTCTCCAGACTTTCTGAAGGTATTTTCAGAGAAATGTTTTGTTTAAGTCACTTAACACTGCCCTATGACTCAATCAAGCATAAAAAAGGCACTTAACTCTTAGGGATGAATGAAGTGTTGCGTCTACACATAACAGGCAAAGAACCAATTTTAAATTGTATCTTTAGGCATTTTGTTACTAGCAGCCAGTCAGAAAAACAGAATTTAGTTGAATCTATGAAAAATGGCAACAATAACAGTTTGATGGACATAAAATAGCATTTTTGCATCAACAAGGTGATTCCCAAAGAGATATTAGCCAAAAACTTGGAATGTCTCAGCATGGTGTGCAGTGTGTACTTAAAAAAAAATTGGACAAGTGGAGGACAAAAGAATTGGCAGGCCTAAAAACTATTAGCAGATGAACAGTATCTGAAAGTCACATCTTTAAGAAATGGGAAAAAAATCCATCAAAGACCTGACACTCGACCTGAGATGCATCTGGCCCTTCAGCTGATCCATCTACTGTTCACTGAAGCCTCATCAAAAATGATCTCAGTGGAAGGGTGGCTGTCAAGAAGCCATTCTTAAGGAAAGGACACAGGCAGGAAAGGAATTGGGCTGGAAATCAGTGGCACCAGGTCTTATGGAGTGATGATCATCAGTATGCATGGTAGTCAGGAGAGAGGTACAACAGTGAGTGTCTACAGCCATCTGTAAAACACTGGAGGCTTTGTCAGCTAGTGGTATTGGGGATCTTGTCAAAATTGATGGAATTGTAAATGCAAAAATGTATCATCAGATGTTGATCCAGCATACAACACCATCTGGAAAGTGTCTGATTGGCAACAGCTTCATCTTTCAGCATGACAATGATCCCAAACACAGTGTCAATGCAGTAAAAACATACCTGGATAGAAAAACACACAGTGTAACACTATCAGTCATGGATTGGCCTCCCCAGAGCCCAGACCTCAACATTACTGAAGCAGTGTGGGATCATGACAGAAACAAAAGGCATCCAAACAGTCCTGTATATCATATAGACTTTAGGTTACATTACTAAAACAGGATTAACTGCACCACAAGGATATAGCCATGCCTTAATAAGCTGTTCTCTCCTCATACAGGTGAGGTTAAGGTTGGCCTTAAATGATCTTTTTCCGTCCCCTTTTCATTTTTCATGCTCTTGTTAAGTGTGCCATATGGTTACACAGCAGGCAGCCTTGGGTACAAGAACGCTGTGAGAGAAAAATTCTGAATCATAACTGACTTCTGTTTCAAAAGCATAAGTCATAACAGGGAGAAGCTCTCCAAAAATGTACTGAGACACACGCTACAACCGTCAAACTAAGGAAGCTACTGAGTCTGCAGTAAATCCCTACTGTTTTGAAGATTAGAATATCTATTTATAATTTTTGTAGGCTTTTCTTATGGAGGACTACAAGATGGGCATGACACTATCCAGCCAAACATGATCATTGTGAAGAGGATGAGTGAAACTGAAGACCATTTATTAAATGGGTAAGAACAATGGAACACACGTCTTGCAGAAGTTTTAAAGGGCATCACAGAGGAAGGTGTTTGAGTTTGTAAGGTGCAGTATCATATCTATTAGGCTATAATATTGGTACTTTTTTGAGTTTGCAAATGCAGTTTTCAACTTATTGAGCTTTTAAACAGTAGCCTATATGCAATAACAGCTCTAACACTTAAAAGCCATTCACAGCTACCTTTATAAAATATTATTTCAAACAATGCAATGAATCCACTTCTAAATTCAGTTTCCTCATCATTCATCTCCTTTTAATGAGCCGTGAATACTTATGTGTAAACAGTGAAGAGCTGTTTGCTCAGAATAAATATGAGCTAACTACATGGCCTCACAGCAGTAATAAACTTACATATTTAGAGGAAGGTAATGTTTTAGAGTAAAAAAAATACTGTAATGGCATTAATCAAAATAATGGATTGATAGATAATTTAATATGTAAATAGCAAATGTGAAACCCCAGTCAGGCCTGGATAATGGCACTCTCTCTCACTTTGATAAACCTGTGACAGAGATGCTTTGGTTCTTAGTGGTGGGTCATAGAGGTCTTTGAAGGGTGGGACATTTCTGCATAAATCTACAAGAGTCCTGAGCTTTGTGTGCTGCTGCTGTTATTGTTGTTGTCTCTCCTCCTCCTCCTCCTCCTCCTCCTCCTCCTCCACAATCCCCTGCAAGGAACCAGAAGCTGTCCAAGGTGAGTCAGCACAGAGAATCTGTTCAGCATTTAGCTGAAGCTTTAAGAGAAACAATGGAAGAAAAAGCCAATTATTATTATTATTTCTTGTTCTGCTACACAAAACACTCTTTTTCTTCTTTGTTTATTAGTTTTTGACACAATGATATTGATTTATCCAAAAAGCCACTTTTTGTATAACTAATCAAAAATGGGTAATTTACAAAAAAAAAGAAAATTCTGATCTTGTTAGTACAAAACAAACACAAATTAAAAAACAGACAGTCAGACATTTGAACATTTGTTAGAGTAGATTAGTAGAGTCCAATAAGTCAAATCCCCTGAGGAACAAGCATCATTAACTGTCTCTATCCTGCATGTATCTGTGTTCTGTATTGCAGTTAGTACTGTGAATGCAGCACTCCTGTGTGCAAGTCAGTGTCTGTTTGCACAAATGCACAAAGCATGTCAACATAGATGGAGATTTAGTACCAATTAATATGAGCTGATGTATTTTCCATGCTCCCCTCCGCCATACCCTCCACACATACACACACACGCCACTTCACTGTGTATCTGTGCAGTAATCCTCTCTTATGTAACTGAGTGAAGCTCTCTCTCAGTGATAACACTCATGCACACGCACATGGACACACACGTACATACTAGTCAGCACCTACACGTATATGTGGACGAACTCATGCAGGTGGCAACGAAGTTAAGTTGGAATAATGATTCGTTTTGCAAAATGTGGCTTTTACTCTCAGGGACTGACTGTGTTCCTCAAAATGAACAAACAAGTTGTGTTTTTTTTTTTTTTTAATGAAAGAAGATGAAGGATTTGTACAGTAAGTGTCAAAAGCTCTTTGTTAGATTCATTAGTGCTTTTACTCAGCAGCATACCTTTCATTCTTAGTTTTTTTCACTGCAACAATTCTAATTTTGCATGTTTTCTATAAATCCAATTGAATGTTTTTGTCTGCTAGATTAAAATAGTTTGTTTCAAGTCAACTAAGCATTGGGAAAACAATAATCATTAATTATAATGAAACATTTGGAATGTATTTTCTTTATGATATGCAGTTATTTTTTATTTTAATAACTATCAAACACACTTTATGTTAGTGTTTGGAATGATTATCTGGACAGGTTTTTGAACTACTAAATGATGTGCAACAATACGCACTATTTTCAGGTGAAGTTTAGTGAAACTGAAGTATAAATCTGAACCAGATACAAATTAAAAAGGTTGCTCAAATCTCTCAAGTATTACACTTTAACAAATGATGCCTATTGATACTGATCAAAAAGCAATAGTTCTTGATTACTCAGTGAGGTGTGTGCATGCCTTTCTGTTTACATTTTCTCATGGCACATTTCCAGTATTGAACATTCAGTGTGTTTATAGAAATGTGAGTGAAATATAAGGTTTGCATCATAGATTCAGCATGTAATCTGTGGATTGGTTTTGCAGGTGATAATGCGGGATAACAAGTCCAGTGCTAATGTGGAGGACCTACTGAGGCAGTCTCAGATGGAGTTACAGTGGATTCAGAGACAGCTCGCCATGATTGCTGCCAGAAATGTGCACCATCACCACCTGCACAGCAAGGGCAAGGTAACATCATACTGTAGGCCTTAGACACTACTGCTTTTACAGCTGAGATAAGATTTACTGAAGGTACATTAGTGTTAACCTTGGTGTAGGATAAATGGCATCTACAAGTTGCTGATAAAATTTTAACATGTGATTTGAGTTGGCTTTGAATTACACTGAAATCTACCCCTGTATTTACTGCATTTCTGAATTTGATTGATAAAATATAAATGTGTGGTTGATGTGGTAATGATTAGATGTAAGAAATATTTGGTAGCGATTTTATAAAATAGCATTAAACTATCCAAATACAGGTTTCTAAATTACATTCAGAATATACACTCACTAGCCATTTCATTAGGTACACCTTACTAGTACTGGGTTGGACCCCATTTTGCCCTCAGAGCTGTCTTAAATCTCAACCACATGCCAAAGATACTCTATTGGATTGAGATCTGGTGACTGTGTACTAAGGAGCCCAAAGTGTGGCAAGAAGCCACACAGGAAGCAGCCTTAACTAATGACAGAAAGGCCTTCTTTGAGTTGCCTTCCTATCAGCTCGAAGGAGTCTGACCATTCTCCTCTGATCTCTGGCATCAACAAGGCATTTTCACCCAGAGAACTGTCACTCACTGGATATTTTCTCTTTTTTGGACCGTTCTCTGTAAACCCAATAGATGGTTGTGTGGGAAAATCCCAGCAGATCAGCAGTTTCTGAAATATTCAGAACAGCCCATCTGGCTCCAACAACCACGTTCAAAGTCGTTTAAATCACCTTTCTTCACCATTCTAATGCTCAGTTTGAACCTCAGCTGGTCTTCCTGACCATTTCTACATGCCTAAATGTAGACATGGTCAGGATTGGCTGATTAGATATTTGCACTGAAGAGCAGTTGAAAAGGTGTGCCTAACAAAGTGATCTGTGAGTGTAAGTCTCTACAGTAATGTTTATCTTCTGTATAATGTGTCTAGGTTATCACAAGTCATGATAAAATTATTCTGATACTAACACAAAACAGACCACTTCTGTGAGGCTGATGAGGGAATAAAGGACACAATTTAAGGACAGTCCTTAGAAAAAGGGACAACTCCATAGCCTATTTTAACATCTCTATTGCACATCATAATGGTTGGAGAGTTGGAACATACTCCTTGCAGTTGTCACTTGCCTTATTAGATCCTTAAATACTGTAACGCTTTTCTTTTAACTGCACAGACTTTATTCAGACATTAAGCCCTGCATTCAATGTGAAAACGTTAAATGCCTACATGAGAGCCGTCATTCATTGCCAGCACTGAGATTTGAAAACTGTTTTCCAAGTGCAAAAGGTTGCAACTAATTTCATTATCTTATCACTGCTTAGGACTCTCTCTTTTCATGCTCTTTCTGATCTGTTGAGCATGCTACGCAAAAAGAAAGAAAAGAAAAAAGAAAAAGGACTTAGTTTGTATTTATAGATGTTATTTATTCTAATTCCTGCTGTCCACTTACACAGTGTTAGTAGTTGCTAGGGGAGAGATTTGTGTTTCTAACCTCAAAGCTGTTATTTTACAAGAATATTTTTTAAGCCTTATTTGACCCCAAAAATGCACACCTGTCTGCTACATTAAAGAGAATTTAAAGGCTTTTAATGGCAGCAGACATACTATTGTGTGATTCAAACACTCTGAAATGAATCCCACTTTTCTAAATGAAAACGACTGATATATCAGCTAAACCACTTGTCCTCTAGAGGATCGTGGGAAATTCCAAGTTACTGACAAAAATGTCTGGGAGAAGACAGCATGTTTCTGAAAACACATTTTCAGGGTTTAAAATCCACCCAGTTGAGGGATAGGCCAGTCAAGCTGTGGTATTGGCTTGTTTAGAATGAGCTTCTCATTCTCAGTTCCAGCTCCATATTTTTATATGTCTACTAGAGTTGCTTTTGTATGATTCACAATTCAAAATAATCCTATTTATTTTATACTGCGTCACTTAGTTCATCCAGCATTTGAAATGTGACTGTTTTAGCACCTCTCCTTTATACTTAATCCTCCCTTTAAGTCGAGTGTTTTTTTCTGATTGGCTGTCCCTTCCAAACACAAGGTTTGAGCAGCTAACCAGAGCTGTATCTCTGAAATGACCATATTATAGATATTCTCTCTCAGTGACATCATACAGAGCCAAGAGTTAAAAAAAAAAAAAAAAATAGAGCAGTCTGAAGCATGCTCTATTTGTTTTTAAC
Organism: Heterochromis multidens; assembly: GCA_015108495.1. Taxonomy (NCBI): domain Eukaryota; kingdom Metazoa; phylum Chordata; class Actinopteri; order Cichliformes; family Cichlidae; genus Heterochromis; species Heterochromis multidens. Next base: position 27,147 of record VUQS01067679.1, on the reverse strand, counting down.
TCTTGGCTCTAGAATTACTTGTACATAAGCTGATGTCAATATTTGAAACTTTGGCCATGACTAACATAAGCATCCACTATTGTAACAGTATATATGATAGAAAATAAGGAAAAGCATAATCAGCCTGCTTTAAGTATTTAAATAACAATTTGCCTTCAGTTATTTGCATATTTAAAGGAGCCAGTCTGCCCAATCTAGTTTCCATCTGTTCCTGATCCCCAGTCTCGCAGGGCATCATGTCATGACTGGAAACCAATCCACTGCAAGAGTAAATGTGCCTACAGTAAAGATGAGAACAGACAGCGAGCACGTGTTGCTAGGCAACAGAGTGGAACAGAGCATACATCCTGCTTTCTCCTCTTCTTGCTGTCTTTCTGTCCTCTCCTCTGTCCCGTGTGTCTCTTTCTTTCTGTCCCCCCCTCCGTACTCTTTGCTCAGTCCCAGCTAAACCGAGAACTAGTACTACATAATACATTGAGTGCCTGCTGCTGATGTAACCTCACTAAAACCTGATTTAATTTGAGCCCTCTCAGGGATTTAGAGGAGGTGAAGAGAGCAAAAGGGATGCAAGGTAGGACGGTGACCAGGAACATGACAGTGTAGATTTGATTTTAATTCTAGAGGAAAGTTACAAGCCTTAATATGCAATAGGTGGACATGGCTGAAACATAGTGAGGTCATGGGTATAGTCAGAGTTTTTAACAAGTTGTTGAGTCTGGCACATGAAGGACTACTTCTGCATTGTTTGCTTATAGAAGTGACCTGCTTAAATATGCATATGCCATGTGCTTTTTTTTGAAGAAAAAATATTTTTATTTTAGATCATCAGCCCCTGGGCTATAGGGGTTCAGCTATGTACAGTACTGTGCAAATGACTTGAGCAACCCTTCATTTTTTTAATATGTTTCTTCCAAGGAGCCAGACTTTCTTGTAATTTTTAAAAGTGGTCTTGAGCAGTAGTTCTCCAGGCTTTCTGAAGATCTTTCAAAGTTTTTCTCTGGACATTGGCTGCTTTTTCACTCATTTTCAGTCCAGTCCTGACCATCTTCAGAGAAATTTTTTTGTTTGTTAAGCCACTTAACAGTGACCCATGAATCATTCAAGCATAAAAAAGGCACTTAACTCAAGGGTTGAACCCGTGCTATGTCTACAGATAACAGACATCTTAGCAAAAAACTAATTTCAAATAGTATCTTAAGGCACTTTGTTACTAGCAGCCTTAATTTGTTCCCATTTCTTTAGCTGAGTCTGTAAAAAATGCCAAAGATAACACAGTTTGGCTGTCAAGAAGCCAGGGAAGCCTTCTTAGGGAAGGGAAACAGGGAGAAAAGGCTGAGGTATGCAAAATTACATAAGAATACACAAGAGTGATGAATCCAGATGTGAAATTTCTGGTTTAAATCATCGTCGATATGTACAGAGGATCATCTTGACAGATAAAGGAACAAACAAACAAATAAACAAACAGCTTTGGAATGTCCTTCAAGAAGCCTAGAGAACTATATATTCCTGAAGACTACTTAAATAAATTACAAGAAAGGTTGCCTAAGAGAGTTCAGGCTGTATTGAAGTATAAAGGTGGTCATACTAAATTCTGACTTTCAAGCTCATTAGAACTGTTTTTACCTTATATACTGTATTTCCATGTATGTTTGCACACGTTTCAATAAATTCCCATTTTCCTAGAAAAATATAAAGAAATTGAGAGTGGCTCAATACTTTTACACGGTACTGAATGTTTCAGCAAAAACACTGCACATATTAACCAAACATATTACACATATCTGTGTTTTGAGATCATTTCAGGAAACATGTACACCTCAGCTGAGGCTGACTGAAAACTAGAAAGGCAGGCGACATTATCTAAGATTAGCTATCAAACTAGACAACTTCTAAACTTGAAAATGTGACTCACAACTTTAATGGGTTTGGAGGCATTCCTAGCTGACTAATGTTATGGCATATCCTTTACTCAAGTCCTTTTTGCGTGTGTTTTGTGTGAGAAGGTCATGTGAAATGGATAATGTATGATGTAATGCGGTGCATGCTTTTTTTCCCCTCCGTTTTTTCCTGTGTGCGTGACGTTGTTTTTGATTGAACACGTCCTGTGGATGAGGGAGACACAGCGAGAAAGAAAGGTGGGGGAGGGCGCTTGGCAGCGCTGCTGAGTGAGGGTGCAGAAATTGTTTGGGTGCCAGCAAGGTAGCACTGTTTTTGGTCTCGCTGTTCGGGTGATAAATCAGGCCAACTACGGGTGTGTGCAGACTAGGCAAGGTGTTAAAGCTGCAGACTGGAAAGCGGCACGCAAACAGATGCACTCAGACCCCGACGTACACACACGTGAGCTACGCACACTGACGCCTCGCCTGTGCCTCCGCTGCCGGTTTGTGACGGGAAGAAACAGAGACGTTTCGGGACAAAGAGGATGCTGCATATGCGGTAGGGACAGTATTATTACTGTGGGTCTGTTTGCAAAAACACTGCACGCTAGGATTACTGTGCAAACCCCTCATTTTTTATTTTTATTTTTATTTAATTGCCACACACTGTTGATTGTCCTGTCCTCAGAATGTAAACAGGTCTTCCTCAAAGGAGCAGTGGGTGAATTGTTTCTCTCTTGGGTAATACTCTGAATCCTGGCTGAATTTCTTCTTTTATTTCGTCCTTTTTTTCTTTAAAAAAAATCTGTATCCACCACAAGCATCAGGCAACACTGATGCAAGTGTTTCCCTTCCACACCAGATGGCGACATGACAATTTATTTAAATTCCTCCTAGTCAAAATAAGATTACCTTGGGGGTATCCTGGCAGCTCGGTTGGCTGAGCACACGCCACCTAACCACAATGCCCTTGGTTCAAATCCAGCCACCACATGCTGCTTTCCTAATCTATTCTAGTGTGTCCCTTTAGCGCAAGTCATCAAACAAAGCAGCAAAGCATAGAGATCCCAGAAAATGTGACTTTTATTAAGCAGATTCTTGAGTGCACACAACATTGGTCTGCGTGCTGATAAAATTGGTAGCTATTAATTGCTGGAAAATGGGAGTGAAGCTTAACTGTGAGGGGTATAAAGTAGTAAAAAGCCCCTATTACATAATTATATGCTGTAACATCTTAATAGCTACCCACATTATCTGCTTTGGTTAATAAACAGTTCCTCCAGCCTCCAGTTGTTCATCAGTTTTAAATGGATAATCCACTCACTGTGCACCCATCACTGTTGTTGTCACCAGTATTGTGCAGAAATTAAGCTCCCTGTATGTTTATTTTATTTTTTTAGGATTCTACAGCTTGCTTTCACAGGAGTAAATAAATGTTATTTTGCCAGTTGTTTTTCCAGAAATGCATTCATAAAATCCTCATTAAATCCTAACTTTTTTTTAGTGTGCTGCTCCTCGGCACTTCTTTAGAAAATTATGAATCAGTGCGAGTCTCAGAAGGCTCTGTGAAATGTGTCATAGAAGTTAAGTATAACAGCCAGTAAGCCCAGGTTAAATCCCTTTGTAGCAGTTACCTGCTTTACAGACTTGCCTTTGAGCAGTACACATGCTACAGCACTCCACAGCTGTGACCTTTATGGTTTGCAAACACAAAAGGAATATTTCCCTTAGACAAAAGAAAAAAAACCAAAAAGACTCTCAGTAGAACATACAAAATCTGATGTGAAGGTATCTTACATTGTGGGTCAGTGAAATCAACAAAGGTGCACACAATTGCAATATAAACCAACCAAGCTGCACCAAGGTAAGAACTTTTGTCAGTGCATTAAATTAGACTGGAGGAACACACTTCCTCTGAGAGCTGTATTCCCAAATGTTTCCGTGCAGGAGGAGACTACACTGCTGAGTGCAAGTAAAACAGACTGACTTTATGGGGAACAGGCAGTTTTTAATGCTTCAGAGCAACGTATGAGATACTGTGGTAGATTTATACAAACACTTAAATTACAAACACGTAAATTATTATTACTATGTCTATAAAATCAAAGAGATATTAAACACACAAAGGAAAATTCTCAGATGGTAAAAACCTTATGTTGACTGCTGCAAGGTCTTCTCGCTGATTGTTTCTGAGACTGCATAGTATGTGAATTTTCTCAACTAATTAATTCCTTTTATTCCTCTGCCCTCCTTACACATTCTCAGTCTGCTGATTTATACAGTATTAATATTGGTAATATTTTTTTGGGTGTCTTATGGTCATCCATAGCTTGTGCAGAATATTGGATGTACAGCATTGTGCAAAAGTCTTGTGTCAACCCTCATTTCTTTATATTCTGCTTCCAAGGAGCCAGACTTTCTTGCAACTTTGTTAAGTGCTCTTGAGCAACAGTTCTCCAGGTTTTCTGAAGGTCCTTCAAAGTTTTTATGTGGACATTGGTGGCTTTTTCTCTCATTTTTCATCCAGTCCTTGTACCTGACCATTTTCAGAGGAATGGTTTTTGTTTACTAAGCCACTTTACACTGACCTATGAGTCATTAAATCACAAAAAGGCACCTAACTCAAGAGATGAACCAGTGCTATGTCTACACATAACAGACATCTTAGTAAAGAACCAATTTAACCTATATCTTTAGGCACTTTGTTACTAGCAGACTGTTGCAAAAACACATAATTTGTTCCCACTTCTTTAGTAATTTCTTAAGAATTAGGAAAAAATCCAGCAAAGACCTGACACAGCACGTGAGAGATGCATCTGGCCCTCCAGCTGATCCATCTGCTGTTCGCAGAACCCTTATTGGAAATGGTATAAATGGAAGAATGGCTGTCAAGAAGTCATTCTTAAAGAAGGGAAATGGGGAGAAAGAGCTGAGGTATGCCAAATGTTTTTGTCAAAACTGATAGAATTATAAACAATACTGCCAGATTTTGTCCACCAATTGGCAAAGTCATTTTTCAGCATGACAATGATCCCAAACACACTACAAATGCAGTAAAAGGATACCTGGGTAGAAAAAAGAATATAGTAGAACACTTTCAGTCATGGATGGGCCTCCCAAGCAGTGTGGGATCATGTTGACAGAGAACGGAACAAAAGCCAGCCAACATCCAAAGAAGAGCTTTGAATGTCCTTCAAGAAGTCTGGAGAACTATTCCTGAAGACTACTTAAAGAAATTACAAGAAAGCTGCCTAAGAGAGTTCAGACTGTGCTTAAGAATAAAGGTGGCCACATATTGACAGTCAAGCTTGTTAGAATTGTACAAACTCTGTTTTTGCCTTATATACTGTATAGCCATGTATGTTTGCACATGTTTCAATAAATCACTGCACCTTTTTCCCATTTTCCTAGCAAAATATAAAGAAATGAGGGGTGACTCAAGACTTTTGCACAGTACTGTATGTGTTTTATGGACAAACATTTTGCCTTTTGTGTATTCTCCCTGAATTAAAGGGTGAGAATAGATAAAATACCTGCCTTCTTTGGGTGCTTCTTTGGACTTTTCACAGTTTTCCTTTAATTGCTCCCCTTCTGGCGCACATTTTTAAGCAAATGTTTTCATTGTTTCCTGTGACCCCAGTGTGCATGAATGTGCCATTATTCCAGACTCTGACGCAACTGCTGTCAGAGCAGCTTTGGCAGCTTCCTCAGTACAAGGATGATGACTCCCATGTGGACGGCAAAATTGGGCCTTGCGCAACAAGGGACTGGTTGCAGTGTTTGCATGCACCAAAGTCTGACAAATGAGGAGACTGAGTGTATTGTATCATGTCTCCCTTGGATGTCTTAACTGCCAGTGATTAGAGGTGATGTGTTTGCTCCAGAGTCCAGTCACCTTTTAAATGCAAATGTAATTGAGAAAATATTATCATTTTGTTGTCAAGTCACTAAAGAGGTTACCTGTTTTTAATCATATATTTTTTTTAACATATTAAATCTGGAAACCAGTGGTTCTGTGGTGTAAATGACTCATAAATCATCTCTCACAGGGATGTCCATATGGCCTAATATCTTGCTCTGAATAGGCTGACAGAATGTGTTAGTCTGTCTGTCTGTTTGGAAAACCAACAGTAATGGTTGGCAGGTCCATCTCTCTGTCTGTTCTTGGAAAGACCACCATATTACACTGGTGGGTCTGTGTAGGCTCCATTGCTTGGCAGGTCTGCTGTATTAGCAGGTGGATTTGGCTGTCTTTCTGTCTACTTGGCACTTCCATCATACTGGCTTCAGTAGCTTACACTCTCTGGGTAAACTGTCATCTTGTCTGCAACTTTGTTTTTAGTATGTGCTTTGTGGAGTGTGATAGTCTGGCTTTCAATCAAGGGGATCTGATTATTGTTTGTATGTTTGTGAGGGTGTGAGCTGTTTTGTGTGCCAAAATACCAACTGTTCTGGTAACCACAAATTGATATATTAGAATAATATAAACTGAAGTTTGAGCCATCTGTTGGTTGGTCTGTCAGGGATTAGCAAAAGGAAATGGTGCTTGAAGAGAACAATGGGCTGACACTTTGACCACAGCCTTAATGTTCCTCGAGTTGGGTTTGGTAAATTAAAAAAAGAACTGGATGAAAAGCAGGTATAGGGAATGAAAAGACAAAAGAGAACAGACTTCAAAGTAATGCAGCAAAAGCTTTCCTTTGGTTTCTCCTTTGTCTAGGTGCTAATGTTTTCCTTTTATAGCTATGGTAATATTGGTGTGTCTGGGCAGGCTAAGTGTGCTTTTTCTCCAGCATTTTTACACAACACTCAAAGTAAGTAGAGTGTAGCACATATACACACACACATATATATATATATGTGTGTGTGTGTGTGTGTGTGTGTGTGTGTATATATATATCTCAGAACAAAATGCATCCTTCTATCCTTGGGATGTGTTTAATTCCATGAGGCACAAATATACTTTACTGTATCTTAAATCAGATTTTCTCTCACTTCAGCCAAACAGCTGCTTAATGCCTCTGCTATCTACAATCCCTCTGGTAGCTCCAGTGTGATTGGAAATTTTGAAAACTACAAGATTGACAGCATAGCAGTTCTATTCCAAAACATGACAGCTATGAATGCAAAAGTGCCACCAAATTGCTCCGATGGATGTCTTTCATGAAAGAAGACTAACTCAGCAGCACAAGGGATGCTTCCAGCCTGCCTGTTGCAGATATGCAGTACATTTTTACAGACCGTTTAAGCAAGTAAAATTTTGGATTTTAAAGGCTTTTTTATGCCATCAAGAAAATGGAAAAAAAAACCCCACTGATGTGCAAACTCTACTGCAGCAGCTTCATTTTCAGACCCACTAATCCCTTTTCTGTGACTGACCACATGGGATGGAAGTAGTACATTGCTGTAGGCAACACTGGCAATATGGTTTCTCTTCATAGCATATATTAATCATATGAATTGGTTGGTTAAACAGTCCACCACTTTGTGTCCCAACCGAATGGATGCATTGCCAGATGATTTTCTGCAGATAATTGCTGCCTTACTTTTTCTGTTAGGTCACCATGAGGTTGAGATGTTTTGTAGTGAAATATCTCAGCACTTATTCAATGTATACCCAGTAAATTTGGCACTGATATCAATATTACCAAGATAATGTGATTGTGTGTTTAAATATTGCTACGAGAAGGATGACTCCCATGTGGACAACAGATTGTTTTAGAGACACTCAAGGATTTCATGACCCTGTAAATTTTCCATGAGATCCACCATGAGTTTTGCTTTGAAGGTTTTGAGTAATTGCCATAAAACATGATAGACAGACACTTTCATGTTTCCCTAAGGATAATATCTTTTTTACCTTTGACCAGTTCTTTGATTTAGAACCAGGTCCTTGCAAAAGTAATGACATTCAGTTAAATTAACACATGTTATCAAAGAAGTTAAGCCCCAACCACACAGGTCTAGAGACCTGCTGGCAACCCAAAGTCCTGCAACCTCCAGCAGCTGCTAAATGACTGCAGTTCAGATTTTCTTGTACATGGTTGGTGTTAAGGAATACACGTTTCCCTAGCGACCAGTGGTTGCCAGCTGGTCTCCAGGCCTGAGTGATTGAGGCTTTAAAACTTCAAACCTGCATAGCATCTTCATGTGAACATGGTCACTTGTAGCATCGTAGCAGCAGGATAATGTTGATCTCAAACGACTGCTTCACAAAACTGTTAGCATGGCTCTAACAGTACTATTACAGCTACTACTAATAGTTATATTGATTGTAATAATACAAGAAATGTTAAACACTGGTTATTCTTTTCTTTATTAATTGTCTTGCAGTCAAGATATGAGGTTTCATCTCAACAAGCTACGGGCCACTCCACTGTCTATCATGCAAGCCGCTTTCGACTGCTGGAGGAGAGAAACCGAGCTCTTAAGCTTGAAGTAACCACGCTTCGCCAGGAGAAACAGCAGTATAAGAAACTGGTATACTTGCTACTTTATGAACCCCAGTTTTGTCACTTTCCACAGACATAATTTCTACACACATAATTTCTGTGTTTGTCTGCCACTCCTGACAGTGAACACACTCATATTTCAGATGATCTTTTGTTTTTTTTGGCTTGGAAATGCCAAATTAGGTATTACTAAAAGAGCACAGTAGGCAAGCAAATTTGGTGTAAAATAGATAGGCAGGTGGTTTGGTGTGTGTTGTAGATGGTAGTGCATGGTTGCAGCACCACGTGTATTTTAGTTTGCACTCTACCTTTATGCATATATTTGTGTAGTGAAGTCAAGTTAGTGAAGTTGTCTTTTGGAGGCCTCCACCAGGTGGTCCCAGATGGCAAGGTGTTTGAGCCGTTGTCTTGGCAACATGCCCATTAGCAGGAGTGCTGACAACCTGACAGAGAGGAACTGACAGGGCGTAGTGGCTGCTGTTGCTGCTGCTATAAGCTGCAGTGGTTTGAAATCAGTTTGAGAGTAAAATCCGCATGCTTCATTCCTCATTTACAGCCTTTTAATTAGTTTTATTTAAATGCGTTTTTCAGGTTACATATATAATCAGTTAAATATATAATTTCATATTTAAAAATGTGTCTACAGGTATACAAAACAACTATAATTTGCCACAACATATTAAAACTAGATACAGCACAAATGACAAAGTAACCATACTTTCTGTCTGCCGTCACTCTTTCTCCCACTGAGAAAAATCATTATATGTAAAACTTTCCAGTGAACTACTCTCTCTATATAAACAAACAAAAAAAATAAATCAAAGCAAAACTTGTCTGAACATAGGAATTCGTGACACCTTGGGAAATTTTACATTTTTGTTTTGTCTCCGTATCTAACACGCAAAGTAACTGCAATATAAAGCAGTAATGTCATGTAATTTTGTGTGTGCATGTTATTTTTAAATATGGGAGATACTGTTAGGAGGCAATCCAGCTGGGTGCCTGACAGTCTTTTCGCTGTCGCTGCTGATAGCTTCACTCACACAGTCTGCACTGCACCATGGTCATTCATGCAAAGACAGACTCAGCTATGGATCAAAGAGAAGCTCAGTAATGAGAGGGGGTTCATTCTTACATTTTTGCTTAAGCAGATCCACTGTGGGTTTACACTTTGTCAGGGTATTAAAAGAAATAAAAAAGAGCCTATTTTTGGATAGCCCTTCCATCAGTTTTTTTGTTCTGAGTACTGAAAATAATCTATTTATTAATGTATTTTATGAGAAACTTTTGATAACTTTTCAAGTCACACAGTAACTGGGCTAAAGGTAAAGGTCAAAAGATGCCTAATAATAGATTTAGATAAAACACACTTTGACTGAAGAAGAAATATGCTAGTACGCCAAAACTGTTTTCTGGATTTTGAGGCCTGGCTGTTGCCTATAGTTAGCATAATCATTGTCTTTTAAAACAAACCACATTTACAAACATTGGATAATTTATTAGGTACAACTGGCTAGTATGGGTTCGGACCCACTTTTGCCTTCAGAACTGCCTTAATTCTTCACAGATTCAACAAGGTGCTGGAAACATTCTTGGGAGATTTTGGTCCATATTGACATGATAGCATCGCACAGTTGATGCAGATTTGTTGGCTGCGCGTTCATGACTCCTGTTCCACCACATCCCAAAGGTGCTCTATTGGATTGAGATCTGATGACTGTGGAGGCCATTTGAGTGCAGTGAACTCATTGTCATGTTCAAGAAACCAGTTTGAGATAATTTGAGCTTTGTAACATGGTGCATTATCCGGCTGGAAGCAGCTAAGATGCTGTGGCTGTGATGACGCTGTGGTCATAAAGGGATGGACATGGTCAGCGACAATACTCAGTAGGCTGTGGGGTTTAAATGCTGTTCAACTGGTATTAAGGGGCCCAAACTGTGCCAAGAAAATATCCCTCACACCATTACACCACCACCACCACCAGCTTGAACCATTGATACTAGGCAGGATGGATCCATGCTTTACACCAAATTTTGACCATACCGTCTGAATGCTGCAGCAGACCATGCAACATTTTTCCAGTCGTCTGTTGTCCAATTTTGGTGAGCCTGTGCAAATTGTAGCCTCAGTTTCCTGTTCTTAGCTGATGGGAATGGCACCCGGTGTGGTCTTCTGCTGATGAAGTCCATCTGCTTCAAGTTTTGACGTGTTGTGCGTTTAGAGATGTCTTCCGCATACCTTGGTTGTAACAAGTGGTTATTTGATTTACTGTTTTCTTCTGTTTTCAATCAGTTTTTTAGATTGAAGCAGTCTGGCCATTTTCCTCTGACCTCTATTATCAACAAGGCATTTTCACCCAAAAAACTGCTGCTCACTGGATATTTTCGCTTTTTCAGACCATTCTCTGTAAACCCTAGAGATGGTTGTGTGGAAAAATCCCTCACAACAACCATGCCACATTTAGAGTCACTTAAATCTTTTCTTCTCCATTCTGATGCATACAGTTTACTTCTGACTATAATATATTGTGAAAACATTTTAAAAACTTTAAAATTTGAAATTCTTTTTCTTGCTGTGATACCATTTGGGCGGCGTTTCCTCAGTCCCAAACATAGAGTGAGTACTATCTTCAGTGTTGTGGGTCTTTTTGTCATGGAGTCAGTTTGTGACTACATGAAGACTCAGGACTAAAAGGGACAGCTTAAATCCTAATGTTGTGTCAGTATTAACTGGATGTGTAAAAGGAAACAGTTTGATAACATGTTTGCCCCATGTCAACTTAAAAGGTGCTAATATGTTATGGGGAGGTGTGAGACCAGGCTGTCAGGACATTATATAAGCTACTACTTAACAGTTTTTAATAGAATCTTTGCTGTGTTGTTGAGATTTAATTTCATCGACTGCTTATTAGTTACATTCCCATGTGTCTGTCTTTTCTTGCATTTCATTTGTTATTTTGCTTCCTAAATGGCAAGAAGCAACACAGAGAAGGTAGAAAAAGGAAAAAAAAGGCTCTTGACCTGTTGCCTGGAAACAATCTGTGATGGACAGCTGGAGAAAGGTTCCCTCGGTGAGGAATGACCTTCTGTCTGTTGTGTGGCTGCTGCTAAAAGGCCACAGCTGTCTCCCTGGACACCATCCCTATGGCAACAATTGTGTACTGCTAGCAGCTGTCCCACTAACATGAGAGGCCTCATGATGATATGGGTTCTCCTGGTGCAAAGAGGAACAACGTCTAATCAATAATCCTAAATGACTGTGTTGTTTTAGCTGACCCCATAATCTGTATCGTAAATTCCTCCAATCAATGATACACAAATAAAACAAGGTTAACAATAGCATCGTATGTTGTAAATTAACTTCACAACTCAGCAGGAATAACACTATCACCACCCACTTTCTCACACTGTTTTGTTTTATCAGCTGACATTTTAAAGGGTGTGTTAAGGATGAGGTTTTTACTCTCTCTGACTTAATTTATCTCAGGCTGTGTTCTTTCAGATATTTCTGTATAACTACATTATCCTCTTTTTTTCCCCAGTTCATTTCCCAGTTCATCCTTTGCCTTTTTACCTCAGTAAAACTGCTGAGAGCTAGAGCAGAGCATACTGAGCTTTACCCTTTAGAAGAAACAGTAAAAAGAGAAGAACAAAATCAGCGATGATGAAATACCACCATAGTGAATTAAAAGGTGATATGTTGATGCAGCAACTTGTTTCCACTTCCCCAAAGTCCGTTATTACATCTCTAATGTCTTGTCTGTATTAGCTCCGTTCACAATGTCTCGAAAAATATCTGATAATGGAGAGAGAACAGCTCAGTGTGATGTACACACACACGCACACATACACACACCTCCTCAGTGCCCACACCCAGGCAGAGAGGTTGGCTGACGCCACTGACCTGGCCTGTGCAGCTTCATGCTTGCACTAATCTAAGCAGATATGATGTAAATCAGGGTGGGCCGTGCCTGGCCATGATCAAATCGAGGCATTTTCTGACAGTTCGTTCCCGACAAAATTTGAAATGCGTTGCTTTCCAACTCGGGACCTAATAATATTTAAATGATAAAACCAGTGTCATTGGATGTCAATGTCATGTCGTTTTCTTATGGTGCTGAGTGCTGATTATTCTTACTTTACTTATCCTCTAAATACAACATATCCAAGAAAAGATTCAAATAATCAGAATTGAGCAAACACACTTGACCTTTAATTCCAACCAAAAGACACTCTTTCTCTCTTATAATATATATACCTGCTATGATCTATAGTTTCAAGGATGTGGCACTGACAAAAAGACAGGAAATGGTGCTGGAGGTGGCAGAGTTGAAGATGCGGGGGTCACCAGAAGGGACAGGATTAGAAATGAGGACACCAGAGGGACACCTCAGGTTGAGCTGTTGGGAGACAAAGTTTGTGAGGCAAGGTTGAGATGGTTTGGACATGTGCAGAGGAGGAATAGTGGATATACTGGGCAAAGGATGTTGAATATGCAACTGCCAGGCAGGAGGAAAAGAGGAAGATCACAGATAAGGTTCATGGATGTAGTGAAGGAGGACATGCAGAGGGTTGGTATCACAGAAGAGGATAGGGTGAGATGGAGGCAGATGATTTTCTGTGGTGACCTCTGAAGGGAGTGGCAGAAAGAAGAAGATCATATACGATTGACTCATAATGGGCATAACCGCTGTTAATAATTTATTGTAGTGCTGATTCCTGGAAAACAATTGCTTTCAGTCTTCTTAGAGTTGGAGATGGCTATAGAAATAGAAAAAAATCTGTGATTAATCTGAGAGAAACAGAGACAAATAGTTACATAAACAGTTAGCATTGGCCTGATTTCAGAGCACATACTGACATAAGTGTCGGCAAAAAATTTGAAATTCATCTTGTGAAAGCTTTGAATAATTCTTAACACAGGAAAACAAATTCTGCTGCATTAGAAGGAAAATATGTTAAAAAATACAGCACTGTCTAAATATAAGGCCCTCCTGGATTAATTAAAAATCCCCTTAACTGGATTAAATCATTTTAGTGGATAGCTTTGGTATACCCACATCATTCACACATGCACATCATGGAAAGCTTATGCCAGTATAACTATTGCGACAATATAACTGTGACAATGCAGTGTAGGCAGAGAGATGGAACGGGGTGCGCTGTGTTTTAGTTAAAGGTCAAAGTCGAAAGCTGTGAAACTGTATCACACTTGTAACACACATAAAATTTAATAATAGGTTATATGATAAAACTGTTTTTAGCACAGGCTTCAGACTTCCATTTTTGAAGTCTCAACAAGAAATCATAATAAAAATATAATAAAAAATAATCACACTGCTATATTCAGTATGGCTTGATGTAAATTATAAACTCATCATGAAAGTGTTCTAGACTTCTGTACAACCAGGAATCACTCCCTGCTGGCCATTAGAAAGAAAGCAGGTTTTAGGCACTTTCGACACGGCTTAATTTTTTTAGACCTGGAATCCAAACCTATCTTTTATATACAGTCTGTGCATGTCAGCAGGGGATCTGTCAGCCCCCAAATGTGGAGTCATGGTCCTATGAAACATTCAGTCCCTGTAGCCTTAAAACACAGCTGTGAAATATGTTTGGCATGCTTGATTATGAAGAAGACTTTGGTCATTGTGATAGAGTTGATAAAATAGATTTTTACTAGTCACATTAGCAGTGTGGGTGTATGGATTACAGTGTTTGTTGGTCCGCCATTGCATTCATAAAACATTAGTTATTGTATTTTTTCCTTTTTCTGTCATATTTCTGGCTATAATTCATTAACAACTCAGCAAGTTGCGTAACAAAAATGTTGGCAATTTTTACAAGTTGTTGCAGGGGTGTTTATGTGAATTTTCCTAGTAGAGATGTTTTTCACCATATGAACTAAGTAATAGTTCTCTCTCAATCTGACCCAACTTTAATAAGCAAAGTTAACAGCATAGATTTTTGACTGCTTCTAAATACCTGAATCCTACAGGAGTTCGAAATAGCTTGGTCTACTGCTACTGCTTTAAGATCTGAGCTGAAATCTTCATGGAATTGCAACTTTTGCAATGCCATGAATATTAAACAGTTTAAACTCATCAGATGGTATCAAATAAACTTAAATTGTTACTTATTGGAAAATGCAATTGTGATTGTAAACAATAATAATAATAATTGTACTCAAAATACACAGATGTAATCATAGAGTGACCTGTATTCCAATATATGTGACATAGCATGTGAAAACCAGGCAAAAGACCAAAATTTTCACTTTTTACTTTTATATTTCCAAGATTTCAAAACTTATAGATTAGTATGCAAAAAACAGATTTCATTTATCTATCTTTCTTTATTTTTGAGGAATCTTTTTAATTGGAAGATGTCAAACTGTGTCCATTCTTTGAATTAATGTGGTTTAGTAACGATGCAAATAGATAAACACTACCTTGTAGCATGTTTGTAAATGATTAAACCTCTGATAAAACCTCCACAAGTTTTACAAGAAACTGTCAATTGATCATAATGCACACAGCATTATAGCCACAGACTAAAGGTGGAAAAGTTGCCAGCATCAGTAAGAGGGTAAAATTTGCTGGGTGACTGGTCAGGTCACATCCCTAGTGTGTGTAGCTGCCCTGAGCAGGGGCTCCCCCATCACAGTCAAGAGGTTTGCTGGATGAGGACCCAGGGAAGATAGTGTTTATTTGCAGTTTATGTCTCAGAAACTAAATAAATTATACTAAATAAATTATTTATTATTAAATAAATTATATTTTTTCTGACATATTTTTAAGAGATATTTATAAGATAGTGATGTTAAGATACAAACATTGGAAACATTGGGAAGTCCGGTTGTTCTTGATTGCGTCGTCATTGCTTGGGTGTTTTTGTGTGCAGCTAGGATTCTCTGCGTCTTTGGCCGTCCTTTCCTGTACTGCGTCCCATATTTTGCCACTGTATCCCAAGGGACACTACATGCTCATATAGCATCAACTCAAAGCATAGCCTACTTTATGCCCCTTCTGGATCTTTAATGGGGATGAAACTGGACATCATGTTGCATTCAGTAAGACTTGAAACTAGCGACTGAGAACATAAACCCACCAGGAATGTGTACACCGAGAGCAAAGTTTAAGTGAGAAGTGGGGTAGTTTTCTTGTAGACTTTATGTGATCAGAGTTTTTTTTGCAACTGGAAAGTTGTCCCCTGCTGGCCATTAGAAAGATGGCCGATATAAAGGAATTTCGCATTGGCTTCACTTCTCCAGAAGCTTTTTATATACATATAGCCTATGACCATAAGAGTGCAGAGCACCACTTATAGAAGTTGTACGACATAAATCCTACTAGTACTGTACTGTAAAAGTAAACAATAAAACTCCTGTAATATAATGTATAAATATTATACACAGGCTTTGGCACAGCCATAAATACAAAATGTGCCAGCTAATGCTACACCTCATTTATAAATGTCATAAATGTTTATTAGATTTGTATCTTAGAAGAAAAGGCAAAATAAGAAAAACAGCATCAGTCAAGACCTTGTTATATTAGTGCCATGACTTAAAACATGAACTGGGGAGAAGAAGAGAGGAGGGTGGCTCTATTTGGTCCTTCCTCATTGTTCAGATTCCAAGCCGTCTATTTCCAATTGTCAGTGATACCTTTCCTCTGTGGACTCCTGATGTAACTGATGGTTGTAGTGGCAGAGTTGGATTTATTCAACAGCGTGGCATTGTGCAGCTCACTGCAAACACATGCAGTTTGAGGGAGAAAGGGGGAAAGTGAGTAAAGGAAGAGAGAGAACGCAGAAGAGAAAAGGAAAAAATGATGGAGGAAGGTTGTTAAGGAGGAGGATCTTTGGGGGTGGGGAGGGAGTGAGAGGAAAGGGAGGCTAGGAAAGAGAGTGTGTAGAGAGGGGGCGGAGGAAAGAGAGTAAAAGAGAGAAAGAGAGAGAGCGAGAGAGAGGCCCCAGAGCTGCTACTGATGCTGCTGCTGCTGCAGCCGTTTGACAATTCCCCACCCATACAGAGCACGGAAGAAGGGAGGAGATCAGAGCAAGGATGAAGAAGGAGTAAGCGACACCTCAATAAAGATGCTCCTGTGCTAGCCGGCACACACGGTAAATACAAATCCTTTATCACCACTCTGCCTTCTCTTCAGTGCTGCTGTTTGTCTCCGCATCACTGGCTCGAGTGTGTTTGTGTTTGATTTAGCTCTGTTGAGTCCTATATATAGTGCACAGGGTTAGCTTAGCCAAGCAGCTGGGGAAAACCTGTCTGTGTAGTTGCTGCAGGAGGAGACAGATGTGCACAGTGAGATGGAAAGGAGGGGAGGATTTGTACATTTTGTCTCTTCTGGGACATAATGAGAAGAAAGCAACATCCAGCTTCCCCTTTTCTTGGCTGAAGCAGAGCCACCTGTTTGGAGATGTGTGGGTGTGTATGGAGGGGTGGGGTTACAGTGCATGGTCTAATTGTGTGCTTAGTGCACGGTAAGGATAGCATGTGCATCTGTATGTTTGCATGGATTTCTGAAAGAGTGCTGCTGCCTTGTGACTACTGTCAAATGCTGAATAATGAATAAATCCTTCTTTCACTGTGTGCTTATGTAAGAATTATGTGTAAAACAAGATCTATAGAAACTTAGAAATGAGGGGAGAGAGACAAATAGGCGGTGGTACAAATTTGATTTTGTGTGTGTCTGTGTGTGTGCTTTGGCGTTGTTGGTTCCGGAAACCTGAGCTTTTCCTGGTTGCTGCCTGCTGAGAGGTTGCCAGGTGTTGGTGATGAATATTAACCCACTCATGGCTGACTCATGCTTGGTCTCCACTAGTTGTTTATTCACATGAGGAAAGTCTCTCACTAAAGGTCTTGGTGTGTCTGTGAGTGCTTGGTAAAGTGATCTACTGTATACACTCCAAGTACGCCTATAGTGGCTAAATGGTCTGCAGTCTAATAAAATAATCTTGCAATAAATTCCGCCTTCATAGGGGCTATAATATTTGAGAGAGGTGTTATTTCGTCTGGCATTTTGGGAGGTTGTAGATTAAGGGATTATTGAACTGCACTGCCTTGTACTGAGTGGCGTTTCTTATATTTTGGCCACTGGTTTATGATAGTGAGGTTAGACTAAGTATTCAGATTTATTTACCTCAGAGTATATGAAACACTTTTCCTTTGTGCATGAAATCTTCAATAATAAGTGGTATGTTTACTGAGTACCGGTGTGAGTGCACTTTTATTCTTGTACTTTTATGTAGGTTATAAGCAATTAAAACATCCACCTAATGCATGGGAACAGAAATATTAAGACAATATGACTACAAATAAAAACTTCATGGAAAGCAGAATGCTTCTTGTAATCTGCTTTTAATTGTACGCAAACTTGACAGTCGTGTTAAATGCACAGAGCAGGGATTTGGCCCATCTACACACAGACAGACACGAGAGCTATCACTACACTACCAGCCACTTAGCAAATTTTGTAATTGCTCTTTTGGAAATGTCTTTGGTGCTCTGTGTGTATACTAAGAACAAGTGATTGTGTTTGCAAGTTTGAGTATTCAGGGTTATATGCCTCTACCTTGCTTATGTTTGAATATGTGGCTGTGTGGGAGGCTGATACACCAGTGGAGGAATACTGTACTGTTAGCTTTACAGTCTTATTTTACTACATTTTGTTTTATACAGATGGCATCACTTTTGTTCTCTGTGTACAGTAATTTTGCCTTTTCTGTGCCCTGTGAGGATATAAAACCAAGTTTCTGCAAGTGAAAATTTGTATCCTCCCAGCCTCGCTCCTTTTGCACTATTCCTCCCTATTTTCTTCTCCTTCTACTTCTTCATCTCCATACGGCAGGCTGGTCGGCGTTGCCAACTGACATTCAGTTAGATGCCAGAGGGCAAGAAGGAGAGAGATAGAGGAAAGAAGACAGGGGAAATGAAACATGTGTTTTCAGTCTTACAACTGATTTTCTCTCCTGCTTCTCTCTCGAGATAATCAGGGAGTCTGGCAGCCAAAAGACAGCCTCCTTGACTAATCAAAATGTTCCTCCAGACATACAGGCTCTGCAATAATCCCTATAGTCACAGCCTTGGAGGGGTGTGGCAGCACATATCAATTTTTATGCATCTACTAACGGAGTAAGACAGCGTATGCCAGCAGACGTGACATACAATCAAATTTATTCTAGACTATATGCCTTTATACACACTCCTGCACAATTTCACTTTATTATAAATGAAGAGGCTAGATTACTGGAAATCCACATCATATTCTGTCTATCTTCACTATGTTTTTTGTATTGCATGTTACATATCTTACAGCTGTATATCTTACTGTACATGTTCAGTATGGAAGGCTTTTGTTTGCAGTGGTGTACAGGCTCACAATCTCACAGTCAGACAGTTCACAGGGCATTAGATATGTTACATGTGATAGTTCATTGCTACTTTTTTTTACCCTGACACACCATACCTGAAAGAGAGCAGTTTCTATAGCAACCCCATAAACTGTCGCCTCACTCCTATCCCTGTTCTGTGTGTTCAAGCAACATGTGTACCTCCACATGCCCTGAATGCGAGTGAGCGTTGTATTGATCGGTAGCATACGAGCGTTGTCACCCAGCCAGGGGCGTGGGGGGGCCAGAGATAGAAACAATAAAGGAGCGTTTGCGGGCAGCATTTCAAGATACACAGAAGTTATGATAAAGGAAAGACACAGAGTACTGCAGAGGCAGGAGGGTGGGGCAGAGGAGGAAAGTGAGAGGGGAGAAAGAAGTAGTATCAGTAGAAAATGGATGTTTCTGAGGTCTAAATACAGACAGTCTAATAAACAAAATAATGAGTAGTGCTTGATTTATGTTGTCATGCAGGGTGTCTATTTGCTTCTTTTTTTTTAATTATATCCCATCTCATGAAATAAGTAGGTGCGGATTTGTACTTGAGCAGTGATTCGTTTTAGCTGCTTTTTGACTAATTTACTTAGTGTCAATGTGTTCTCTCTGGTTACATAATCAGGTAGTCAAACAAATGCATTTTAGTTGTTTTTCCAGATAGTCAAGATTTACTGTTGGACCTGTTTGAAATCTACATCACTGTCACTGAGAATCATTTAAGGACACGTGTAGATGTCCTCTGGATAATATTCCTAAAAGCTTCTGTGACCCCGAGCCAAGTTATACGATGCTGTTTATATTTTTGGCGTATGCGTAGGATATGGTAGCAGCTCAAGGCTCTCTTTCAAAAAACTTAATTTTGTGGCCTATTTGGTTTTGTATTGCTACATAATCCCAGTGTGACACTGTCAGGCTAGGTGAGCCCTTTGGCAAAGGAACATACCAATAAAAGCCTGTTAATTCCACATCACTAACCGTCCCCCACTGTCCCCTGTAAGTTTTTTTTTAGGTTGTCGTCTCCCTCTTTTCCATCTTTCTCACTCTCTTCAGGCAGCTTTCTCTTTTGATTATACGCTTCTCTCCCAGTCTGTCTTCTCTCTTCCTGTTAATACCTTCTTGATTATGCTTACAGTGTAAAACCAAACCTACAGATTCTACTCAGTTAATTTCATTTGGGTATATTTCACCCTGTGTTTTGAATAAATAGTAACTACATTTACCAGCTTTAACTCACTAAAGGAAATTGGACAGTCTACCTAATATTTCTTATTATAAAATATATAAAGCGCCTTGAGGCGACTGTTGTTGTGATTTGGCGCTATATAAATAAAATTGAATTGAATTGAATTACCTTACACAACTAATTGATCAACTGATTGTTTGATTGAGAGGGCTTGGATTTTAGTAGAAGCAGTCGGAACGTGTCTCTACTAGTATACAGTGGCTTATGCATTGTTCCGAGCACGTTTTGATTGTACAATTGTTGTGAGCAGTGATAGAGTTTCATTTCACAGCTCTTTTTTTCAAGGCACTATGGAGGAATCACTGTTTTCCATAAGTAATAGTAAATATTAAAGTTAGGTTTAATAAAAAAAAAACAAATCAGACACAGATTGCAGTTCTTAACTTAATAAAATGTTCTTTAGTTAGAACTGTCCCATTATAATACATTTCACTTTCTTACTAATATAAGTAAGAAAGTTTTAACACCCTCAAAAATGCTTTTTTACACTCCAAAGGGCTCCTGTCTCGCACCTCTATCACTGTTGCATCTTTTGTCTCTCAGCCATTCTTCTCTCTTTCTTTTTGTCCCTAGTGTCATGTGTCTGGAAAGGCTTGAATGATTAAACATAGGACAGAAACCTTCAGTGAACTGAACATCAAGGGCACCTGGAAGGAGGGATAAAGAAGTACACAATGTCAGACAGGCACTCCTGTTTGGACATAGATAACATGACAGGACCTGTGCTTCTGTAAGTGTCACCTATTGCTCTGTGACACTGCTCAGTAGAGAGTCAGGACTCGGTCATGTCTACCACGTTGTGTTACAGTAGCACTTGTAAAACTCTATATTTTTGTCATTGAATCCTAAATATATTTCTGGAGAAATCAGCAGATGCAAATCAGTCTGTTATGCACAAAATCAAAGCCCCAAGAACAGTTTTGTAACTTGGTGCTGGGAACCAGATGTGCTGTTTTCACTCAGATGTGAGTGTTTTTATATATATTTATTTTTTTTATCACACACTCTTAAACAGCTGTGACAAGGCAGAAGTCCAGGGGAGTTTTAAGTGCTGCTTTGCATGTTTTGTTTAAAGGCTAAATGTAGCGGCAGCAGCGCTAATTCTTTGTCCCATGCTGCACTGCAGCTCTTTTGTTGCTCTGCTCACAAAATCAACCATCTGGTGGCTCGCACACTACTAATAAAGGAGAAAGACTAAGTCTGTACCTGCACTAAGAAAAGATTTAGATAACATTCTTTACCAGAAATGCAATTCACAAATAAATATAGCCTAAATAATAACAAACATGAAGGGTACTAAATTTACTGGAGACAAATGTTTATCAGTCACAGAAGCATCGCTAAGTATCATTTCAAAGTTTAGGAGTCAAGTCAGCTTAATGCTTGATCTCCCATTATATTAAAAAACAACTTTTGAGACTGGTTCTGCAGCATAACTATAGACACATTCAGAAATGTACTCAAGAGCTTCACTGTGTAGTGGCTGATAAGTAAAAACTAAAATATTATAATGAATTTGAAGCTCTAGTGACAATGGAAAGAAGTCTGCACTAGTGTAACTGCAAAAAGTGGTTTGCAAAATTTTAAAACATCTGCTGTTGAGTATTTTTTGCACTATTTACTACTGGATACGTACCTTATATATACATATACAGTTCATGCTGTTCCAAATATATTGTTTGTGTAATGGGTCTAAACTGTAGAACTCCACATGAAACACTGGTGAGAAAACCTGTGCTAAGGCTCTGTTAATGTATTTTAAACGTACTGTACATTTTAGCAACTGCGCAATGGGGTCAGATCTAAATTATTTAGCATCTATGTGGTATGTTTTGCTGCAGATTGGGGTCATGTGAATGTGTGTCTGAGGGTATTGCATGCTGGTGTGTGTCTGAATTCAAATGTAGAAGCGTGTGTAATTATGTGCATCCTTCACCTTGTGCTGTGTGTGTCTGTGAGCGAGTTTTTTAAATTTGTGTGCTCGAACATTTATGTATGTGCTGACTTGTCTGTGTTTCTGTGAATGCGTGTGTGTGTGTGTGTGTGTGTGTGTGTGTGTGTGTGTGTGTGTGCACTTTTCTATTCTGAACATGAAGGTCCACCCAAGCATTATGTGAGCATTAAGTTCCATCCAAGCACATGTAATCCCTAACCAGCTTCTGGGCTCCTCATTAGCATTACACTGATGTTCCTCAGAACTTATTTTCTAACCCTCTGATATTCTCTGTGTGGCCTGAGGGAACAATAGGTCGTGTTCACATCAAATGTGTTATGTCATAAGTGCGACTTGAAGCCTTACTGCCCATGTCAGTGGGACCTGATTTCACTCTTACTCCTTGCTTCCACATTTTTATACATACCGCGCACACACACACACTTCAGTGTTTACACTCCCATGCCTGTGGGGCATGTGTACTCTTAAGGGAAGCCAGAGTTTTCCCTGGAGGGCTGTGCATGTTCTGTCCAGCTGGATCACTCCTACATAACACATATAGTTCGGCATTTCCACACCTGGGCTCACTCTTTTTTCCTTGTCCTGTTCAGATCATTTTCAGACTGAATGCTTTTCATATCTAATACCAGTTTGTGCTTCTAATGCTTATTTTTGGTGAACACTTGGTGGAAAATATGGCTGCTACTCTCACTTACCTTAAAGGGCCCTTTATGTATTTTTAGCTTTTGGGTATCCATCTGGTGATTTAAGAGCTTTTGTGACTAAAGTTGGGTCATAATTAGTATAATATTTAAGCTTAAAACATACTTACATCAAATGTTACAGAACTGATTTTTCTGTCACTATGTCTCTTCTTGTTTTGCATTTTTTCAGTTAAAAGAAGTGCAAGCCCAAAGTTTCTTTATCATTTTTTAGTAATACAGGGTTGCAGCATCTGTCACAGTTATGCCACATGTTTTTGGTTAGTGAAATGTGTTTAAAGTAAAGTAAAAGTAAAAGTAGAGAAAAACAATGCCATTTAGGAAACTGTAGCTTATTCAATTCAATTCAATTCATTTTCAATTATATAGTGCCAATTCACAACAACAGTTGCCTCCAGGCACTTTATATTGTAGGGTAAAGACCCTACAATATAAACAACCCCAACAATCAGATGACCCCCTATGAGTAAGCGCTTGGTGACAGTGAGAACGAAAAACTCCCTTTTAACAGGAAGAAACCTCCAGCAGAACCAGGCTCAGGGAGGGGCAGCCATCCATTGCGACCAGTTGAGGTGAGGGGAAAAAGAAGAGAGCAGAGAGAGACAGGTGTAAACACACAAAGAGTTAAAAGAATGAGTGAAGAAGAAACGCTCAGTGCATTATGGGAAGCCCCCCAGCATCCTGAGCCTTGCAGCATAACAATAGGATGGTTCATAGTCACCTGATCCAGCCCTAACTATATAAGCTTTATCAAAGAGGATACGAATAACTTTATTGATCCCAGAGGGAAATTCATTTATCTGACAGCTCATCTGATATTTATGTGAGAATTGTAAAGCCTGATGGCTGTGGGTGGGAGGTTTTAAGCCTAATCTTAAAAGTAGAGAGGGTGTCTGTCTCCTGAATTAAAACTGGGAACCAGTTCCACAGAAGAGGGGCCTGAAAGCTGTTGCAAATTTGGGGAAGTGTGCCCCTGCTGGGGAACAGCTGTAGCTACTTGTTACTTTGCCTCAGGCTTAAAACTTTGAGATGTCTGACGTGGAAAAGTCAACTCTGGTTTGCTGCTGAGTCAAAGCAAGCACTGTAACACAAATAAACAAGTACAAATACTACAGTCTACAGTATTATCTTAGCTGAGCTCACGGAGTAAGGAGGGAAGTGATAAAGTAGCTTGAGGGGTGACGTGAGTGAGGATGTTTGCTACGTGGAGGACAAGTTAATCTCTTCTGACTGTAGCGTCAGCCTCTCCCTGCCTCACCTCTGTTTTCTTCCTGAATAAAACTCTGGAGAAGTGAGGGTGTTAGCTGTTTGATTTCTGCTCAAAAGTTGAACAAAACTCTAAACTACATATTCCAGAAGAATCTATATATCTGAACTTTTACTAAACACAAAAGACTGTACTGTGATTTCTTCCCTCTAAGAGGATTGTAAATGTGCATTAAATTTTGGGTTGCCACATTGACCTGATGTGGAACTCTTTGTGTTAAAATTAAAAGTCTGTGACTACATATTACACATTTTATATTTTAGGCCAGAGTTCCATTCAAGCTCTATTTCATCCACATTTTAAAATCTGCCGGAATGAGTCACATATTTCATATTCAGACATTTTTTTCAAGCCTTTATTTACATGTGCGTGAAAATTCCTCAGATTGTCAGTGTATCATATGTTAAGAGAACTTACGGTATTAAAGTGATGGAGCGTGTTCATTATATGAGGTATTCTAACCACACAAGCTATTTTGGGGGGTTTTAAATGCGTGGGATTCAGTTGAAAGGTCTGGACTGTGACACAGTGGGTGCAGAAGGGCTTAAGGCTAATATATGCCTGGAGATGCTAGTTATGCAACTCATTCATGCTTGCATGCACACACACGCGCACACACTTCAGCTCACGCTTCACTGTATTGGTATTACCCCATGCCATCTGTGTCCACAGTTTACAAATAGAAGAGGTGACCTCATAGGTCTTGTGTGACATTTTATTGTGAGTGCTCACACGTAAACCCAAGTGTACACACACCTACTCTCAAAGCTAGGTTGGCCAGTCAATTATGTTTTATGAATGAGGCTTGTAGAGATGTAATCAGCGGCATAGGTTAGAGGAATCACCTGAAAATGCTTTGAAACTGATGTGTAAAAACTGACATTTTCATAGCCTCTTTTGAATCTAATTACACTATGGTACAGTTGCCATAACAATATTCCATGCTAAGCAGAAAAGAGTAAATGAGTGATGCAAAAGGTTACAGTTGTCATCCAAAGGGCAGATATTACAAATACAATAACGCATATAAACACTACTTGTATTAAATGTTAAAGCAAATCACTTATTGTGAGTGGACTGTGCATCAGTTATATAGCAGTTGCTCTTGTGTCATGCCTACCAAACCAAAGGTAATGCACAGTATTAACAGCATTATAAACGACTGATCTCAAAATGCTCTTGAGACTTACTACATTATGCCAAGAAAGCTAATGTTTGGCTGAAGATCAAGTGGGATTGAAGTCACACATTCTCTCATGAAAGGGCAAATACCTATTAAGCCCTTCAGAGGACAAAGTCTGTGTTATATATCATCTTTTATGCTCAAGTGTAAACCTTGCTAATGCTGCACAATAAATCCTCCAAAATGTCCCAGCTTTTCAGAACCAATTCCTTAAGTGGGGACATACATTGTCAATGTACAACTGTCTGAAAGTTAACATCAACCCTGAGAGTGTGTCCTCTTTATAATATGTTATGTTGTATGTAAGTGCTTTGTAACTGACACTGAATAATCACATTGAATGTGTTTTAAAAGTGATTTAATTGGTTGCTTTTAATTCAAATGTGCTTTGGGTATGTAATCAGTCACTGTAGACTGCACTTTTATCTATGGCTAGGTGCTTTCTAACAGTTGCGACTGAGGGTTCACTATTTTGGCAAGGATACTTTGGCATGCAGACTGGAAGAGTCAGGGATCAATCCACCGACCTTCCGACTGGTAAACAAATTGCTCTACCACCTGAGTCACAGCCAGCTGTGTTAAAAAATAAAGTAATAGAGGACTAGAAATTTGGTGCTTTCACCCCAAACACATTTGTGTGCATCCTTGAGGTCCAACATTCAACTCTTTTATTTGAGTTCTCTTATTGGACTTCAGTAGAACATTTCCAAAGATGATTTTTGGTATTGGTACAGTCTTCTTGCCTGCCTTTGTGAGCACATTGATATGCTAACTTATGAATGAGAACTTGAGCACTCACAATTACATGTATTAAGTATTTAATATTACAAGGCAGCAAGAAAAAAACAGATGTGTTTCAGCACAAGCACAAGCCTCAGCGTTTCTAATACACATGTGAGCGCAGCCAACTATAAAACACCACCAGGACCTAATCTCTAATAGGCACAGATGGCAACAATCAACAATTCGTCAACATGCAACACTGATGGTGCACTCCAGCCACATACATAGATCATCTAAACATTTTTACAAAACAACACACACCATTAACACTGTCTGAAACACATTCACAGACAAAACCAAACCAAACACTTGAATAAAACCACTATATCATAATAATAACAACTCAGATGTGACTCTAAAAATTAACTGACCACCAAATAGGCCTAGGCTGCTGGAGGCTGAGCGTTCTCTCACCTCTTTTCAATTACCATGTGTTTATACACCACTCTGTATTTAATCATGAGTTATTATTAATCTCTGGCTCTCTTCCACAGTGTGCCTTTTGCCCTGTCTTCCCCCCCTCACCCTTAACTGGTCGAGGTAGATGGCTGCCCCTCCCTGAGCCTTGTTCTGCCGGAGGTTTCTTCCTGTTAAAAGGGAGTTTTTCCTTCCCACTGTCGGCAAGTGCTTGCTCATAGGGGATCGTCTGATTGTTGGGGTTTTTCTGTATTATTGTAGAGTCTTTACCTTACAATATAAAGCGCCTTGGGGTGACTGTTGTTGTGATTTGGCGCTATAAAAATAAAATTGAATTGAATTAAGTTGAATTGAAATTGTCGAAAATGTGTTGGTATGCTGAAGCATTAAGAGTTCTTTTCATTGGAACAAAGAGGCCGAACCCAACTCCTGAAAAACAACCCCACACTATAATCCCCCCTCCACCAAACTTTACACTTGGCACAGTGCAGTCAGACAAGTACCGTTCCCCTGGCAACCACCAAAACCAGACTCGTCCATCGAATTGCCAGATGGAGAAGCGTGATTGGTCACCCCAGAGAACACGTCTCCACTGCTCTAGAGTCCAGTGGCGGTGTGCTTTACACCACTGCATACGACGCTTTGCATTACGCTTGGTGATGTAAGGCTTGGATGCAGCTGCTTGGCCGTGGAAACCCATTCCATTAAGCTCTCTACGCACTGTTCTTGAGCTAATCTGAAGGCCACATGAAGTTTGGAGGTCTGTAGCTATTGACTCTGCAGAAAGTTGGCGACCTTTGCACACTATGTGCCTCAGCATCTGCTGACCACGCACTGTGATTTTACGTGGCCTACCACTTCGT
>VUQS01067678.1:0-30963 GCA_015108495.1 Heterochromis multidens | reverse complement strand
AAGTGGAAGTATCACCCAGTAGGTTTATGAGTTTGTGTCAGCACACGTGGATGTAGGGGAAGTCGATGTTTGATGTCCAACACACACACACACACACACACACACACACACACACACACACACACAACCACATACATGCACATGCAGAAAGTATGAAAATCCCCAGCAAATAAGACATTCACCAACCAGGTTGACCTCTTTGAAAGCATCAAATTTAAACTTTTGATATTATCGAAGACGCCTCAGCAAGACAAAGTAAATGAACAGCTCATTGAAAACCACTGGTTTAACCTCCACACTGCTAACTGTGAAAACAGATACAATTGGGGAACCTTTTTTTTTACAATTAAACTGTATCATACACTCACATATAATCAAAGTCAAACTCTCAGCATCTTATCTTCCTCTGCCCAAATTTATCAGTTATATAACAGCTGCTCACACAAAAACATGCAGATATCAAGAAGCATGCAAACCATTAACTTCCTGTTCTAAAGCTAGTCTGGATCTTTACATTAGACTGTCTGTGAGCCAATGCACACATAAACATGTATGGATATAGAAACATACTGAGATAATCACTAATATATCCCACTGAAGCACATGACAGTTAATACATGAATGCAGAGAAGCAATTTGTCAACGTTTGCTCTTACACAGACACACGCACACACCCACGCACACACCCACGCACACTGACTTCCCCAGTTCAAACCTCATAGCAGAACAGAGATCTTTAAAGAGGAAACAAATTTTGATGATATACAGACATATGCATCTGCTTAGGCGTTACACAGGATTCCACCATTATGGTTTTGCTGGATTTTTACTTGATGCATGATTATGGAAGTCAGTCCTTACTTTGTGATGAAGAGCAATAAAAATGTTGCTCATTAATGGCCTTCCTTCATTAATGCACAGGCAGAAAACTGCCATACAATCTCCATCTTCATGTTCTTTCACTCAAGGCAAAAAAAGAGCAACAATTGGAGTGAGCATGTTTTCAATACAAATTGCTTTTCCTAGAAGGTTGCCTAACCCTCATTTCTTTATATTTTGTCTTTTTTCTCATTTTAAAGTGGTCTTGAGCAATAGTTCTCCAGGCTTTCTGAAGGTTTTTCACATTTTTTCTTTGGACATGGGCTGTTTTTTCACTCATTTTTGGTCCAGTCCTTGTACCTGACCATTTTCAAAGGAATGTCTTTGTGTTTGTTAAGCCACTTATCACTGAGCTATGAATCATTCAAGCATAAAAAAGGCACCTAACTCAAGGGATGAATCAGTGTTGTGTCTACACATAACAGACAACTTAGCAAAGAACCTATTTTAAATTGTATCATCAGGCTATTTGTTATGAGCAGCCTGTAGCAAAAAAGCATAATTTTTCCCATTTCTTCAGTTGAATTCAAATGCCAAAGACAGCACAGCTTGACAGGCATAAAATAGTATTTTTGCACCAACAAGGTGATTCCCAAAGAGCTATTAGCCAAAAAATTATATTGGCTCTTATCTTGGGAATGTGTATAGTGTGTCCTTAAAAAAATTAAAGAAACTGGACAAGTGGAAGACAAACAAAGAAGTAGCAAGCCTAAGAACTATCTACAGCAGATAAACAGCATCTGAAAGTCATGTCCTTAAGAAATAGGAAAAATCTATTCGAGAGATGCATCTGGCCCTTCAGTTGATCCATCTACTGTTCACTGAAGCCTCATCAGAAATGGTCTCAGTGGAAGGGTGGCTGTCAAGAAGCATTTGTTAAGGAAGGGAAACAGGGAGAAAAGGCTGAGGTATGCCACATTACACAAGAACTGGACTGAAAATCAGTGGCAACAGGTCTTATGGAGTGATGAATCCAAATGTGAAATTTTTGGTTCAAATCATCGTCAACATGTACAGAGGAGGTCAAGAGAGAGGTACAACAGTGAGTGTCGGCAGCCATGTGTAAAATACAGTTGAGGCTCTGTCATGGTTTGGGGCTGCATTTCAGCCAGTGCTGTTGAGGATCCTGTCAAAATTGATTTAAATATGAACACAGAAAAGTACCATCAGATTTTGATCCACCACGCAATACCATTTGAAAAGCATCTGACTGATTCCAAACACACTGCCAATGCAGTAAAAGCATACCTGGATAGAAAAAACACACAATGAAACACTATCAGTCATGGACTGGCCTCCCCAGTGCCCGGACCTCAACATTACTGAAGCAGTACGGGATCATCTTCACAGAGAACAGAACAAAAGGCAGCCAACATCCAAAGAAGAGCTTTGGAGAAGCCTGGAGAACTATTCCTGACTACTTAAAGAAATTACAAGAAAGTTTGCCTAAGAAAGTTCAGGCTGTGTTGAAGAATAAAGGAGGTCATACAAGTTCATTAGAATTGTAAAACCTCTGTTCTTGTCTTATATACTGTATTCCAAGTATGTTTGTACCCATTTCCTGTCTTCCTAGCAAAATATAATGAAATGAGGGGGTGGCTCAATACTTTTGCACATTACT
Source organism: Heterochromis multidens (assembly GCA_015108495.1). Lineage (NCBI taxonomy): Eukaryota > Metazoa > Chordata > Actinopteri > Cichliformes > Cichlidae > Heterochromis > Heterochromis multidens. The sequence goes on along the minus strand of VUQS01067678.1, from coordinate 28,463 downwards.
GTACTTTCAGCAATCTCAGGTACATGTCTGAAAACTTGAGTACAGTTAAACAAACCTACAGGGAAAGACACCACTGATAAAATGCAACTCTTGTATTTGAGTATATAGTAGATATGGAAGTGTAATTGGACTCTGCTAGGACTGCCCTTTGTCACTGATTGTGTTCATAACTTTTAAGGATGGAATTTCTAGGTGCAACCAAGTGGTGGAGGGTCTGCATTTTGGTGGCTTCAAGATCACGTCTTTCCTCTTTGCAGATGATGTGATTCTTCTGCTCTCATCAGGCAGTGACCTCCAGCTTGCCCTGGGGTGGTTTGCAGCTGAGTCTGAAGCGGCTGGGATGAGAATCCACACTTCCAAGTCTGAGACCATGGTCCTCAGCTGGAAAAAGGTGGAATGCTCACTTCAGGTCATGGATGACTTGCTGCCTCAAGTGGAGGAGTTTAAGTATCTCGGAGTCTTATTCATGAGTGAGGAGAGAGTGAAGCAGAGATTGACAGATGGATTGGCGTGGCATCTGTTGTGGTAAAGAGAGCGCTAAGCGTAAAAGCTAAGCCAGTCAATCTACCTTCCTATCCTCACCTATGGCCACGAGCTCTGGGTAGAATGAAGTCGCAGAAATAAGCGGTCTCCGAAGGGTGGCTGGGCTCTCTCTTAGCGATAGGGTGGGGAGCTCAGTCATTCAGAAGGAACTCGGAGTAGAGCTGCTCCTTCTCCAAATTGAAAAGAGCCAGCTGAGGTGGTTCAGGCATCTGACTAGGATGCCTCCTGGACCCCTCCTAAGTGAGGTGTTTCGGGCATGTCCTACTGGGGGCAGAGGTCTTGGTGTCTCTGCTTAGACTGCTGCCCCCACAATTGGAACTTGGATAAGCGGGTTGGATGCATGGATAACATTTGGATATGATTCATACAAATGGCAGCTGTAAAGCCAGTGACAGTTGATTTTGCTCAAACAGAAAGTATTGAGGTTGAAGTATGAAGACGGTTTCACACACAATCAAGCTCGATGGAACTCAGATACAAAAGTGTGAAATGCAAAGGTCTATGACAAGGTTTTACTTTCAGCAAGTATTTTGTTTTGCAATCTTGAATGCAATTTGTAAGATGCCCTATGAATGTAACTGTAATATTTATAAGTAATGAAACAGCAACATGGCCCTTTAAGTTACTAGGACACCAAGTGAAACATTAGCCTGTTGCATGTTTAATTTAATATTGGTTTTGATGTTTTGTATCTGAAACAGAGAATAATAAGTACACTCTTAGCACTGCACTCCTTCAAGTCTACTTAACGTCTCCAGGACTAAGAAGCAGAAGTTGCATCCTCCTCTTATTTCACTCTTTTCCTTCCTCTGTTCTACACTAGCTGCCTCAGCTGGCTCCATCCCTCCATTCTTCCCTCTCTTCCCCTCTTATATAGCTTCCTCAGTTCATCAAACAGCAGAAAACACCTTTATTTTTCACTCTGTCTCTCCCCCACTCTCTTCTTTCTTCTTTCTCAGCCTATTAAACATCCATTTTAACATCTTTACTTCAGTCCCACACTCCCTCTTAACAGAGGTGATGAAGAGTGGGTGCTGATGTTGGTAAACTACAGCTGTATGGAGGGTGCAAACAGAGCACTAGACTGGTGGCTCACAGCATGGCTTTCTTTTAGCATATCCATGAACATAGGCGTGAGGCAGTGGGAGAGAAGGGGGAGTTCTAAATTAGTTAGAAGAGAAAAGAAGAAAATAAATATAAGATGACATATTATTAAGATAGATAGCTAAAAGAGAGAGAAATTATGTTTCCCCACTTTGCACATCATGTACACAAGATGGTCTGTGTCATTCTTAGATTGTTAGACAGATTCAAGAGCATATTATCTTGTAAAGGGAAAGATGTGAGAAAGTGTGACAAAAACAGAGAGGGACAGGGAGTTTGGAAGAAGATAAATAGTGTGAGAGACTGATAGGGATTAAGAGAGTGAGACAGAAAGGGAGAGAGGGGGACAGAGACAGCTGCTGAGACAGCACAGAGGAACAGAACCCAGACAGAAGCCATCTGCTTTACATCATTATAGCAGTACATGGTCTGGTAAGAGACACAGTGGAACTGATGGGGACACTTCTAAGAGAAGCCATTCATTTCATGAAACACAACATTGCTACTTCTTCAGGGGCAAGTTGACATGTTGAGTTAGTGGTTCAATGAGCATTTTTCTTGCCTCCTGCAAAATGCAAACCTCATTTTTTAAATCTTTTTTTTTTACAGTCTGTCCACTCAGCTGTGTGAGGACCATTTTGAAAACCACAAACAGCTCTGGTTTTACAGCAAATGGACAAATATTTCCCAATTTGTTTTGTTAATGTCTGACACATTATTGAAAGTCACTCAAGGAAACTGGAGAGTTCAGTATGAAGAGGACTGAGAGCAGCTATGGGGAAACTGGAGAATTTGCAGCCTGGCCTGACCACTACATGTAGCAGAGGAGACAGACTGTCACGCTTGGATGGAGAGATGGAGGGATGTAGGTTCTTCTAGATATTTATGACATGTTTATGACATCGGTTTAATGGTCAGAAAAGTGCTTTTTCAAAAATGTTGAGAAATGGCTTAAGAGCCAGTCATAAACAGCAAACAGCACTAAATAATGGCAAACTTTTCAGAACCCTTAGAGTCAGTTTTACATTGGTTCAAATCATATTTTCCACAAGCAGGTCTTTATCAGATTTACCGACATTTGACCTTTTCTTCAACCCCTGAACCTCCAGAAACCTCCCTCACTGTAATTTTGTCTAGTGAAATGTTACAAAGCCTTTTAAAATGTAACACTACATTTGCCTGGAAGGTGTATGAATCACATTTACTGATACAATTACTCATACAATGTATCACTGTCATTAAACATGAAACCACAGTCCACTGTGGTCCACTGACTGTTGTTTTATATTTTTTTAATAAGATGACTAATTTAAACACGCAGAAGGAAGGTTTTTTGATTTAACTTATTTCTAATAAGTACATTTTGGAAATGTGAATATTGATTGTGCAGTGTACCTTTTGAATAATGGCCCTACCACAGTGTACAGTGGTGGCCTTTAAACCTCAGTTTCACGATACATTTCTGCTTGTCACCAGGTGGAAAATCTCCTGGAGAAGAAGAAAGCTTGATTGAACAACCAAAACAGAATGAGGGTAGCAATTTGTTTTTTTACCTGTAGCTATTGGTATGTGTCAACATTTAGCGGAATTGGTGGATGCTGAAACGAGGCCAAGTGGACCCACAGCAGAACAAGCAAGAACCTTGGATGGCCATTCTCCCATTCAGAGACCTCAGTGACCCAGAAGGGTTCAAAAGTGACAGTCAGCTGACATATTTCTATTTGATCAGTAAGGGACTGGGATTGGGGGGGGGGTTGTCTATTGCCACTTCAGGGGAGAACACTTTTCCCAGCATGACTGCCTTTTTACAATCCCGATTCCAAAAGATGTAAATGTAAAATGTAAATAAAAACAGAATGCAATGATTTACAGATCTCAGAAACCCATATTTTATTCACAAGAGAACATAGAAAACATATCAAATGTTTAAACTGAGACATTTTGCTACTTCATGAAAAATATTAACTCATTTTGATGGCAACACATGTCAAAAAAGCTGGGGCAGGGGCAACAAAAGGCTGGAAAGTACGTGTTACTTAAAAGAAGGAACATTTTGCGACTTATTAAATTAACTGTCAACAGGTCAATAACATGATTGGGTATAAAAAGTGTATCTTAGAGAGGCAGAGTTTCTCAGAAGTACTTTGAATATCTCATCATCTACAGTACATAATATCATCAACAGATTCAGAGAAACTGGAGAAATCTCTGTGTACAAGGGACAAAGGCCGAAAATCAATACTGGATGCCCACGATCTTCAGGCCCTTAGGTGACACTGCTTTAAAAACAGGCATGATTCTGTAATGGAAATAACTGCACAGGCTCAGGAACACCTCCAGAAATCACTGTCTGTAAACACAGTTCACCATTTCCATCCACAAATGCATTTTAAAGCTCTAGCATGCAAAGAAGAAGCCATTTGTGAACATAATGCAGAAATGCTGCTGTCTTCTCTGGGCCAAAGCTAATTTAAAAAGGATTGAGACAAAGTAGAAAACTGTTCTGTTCAAAATTTGAAATCCTTATTGGAAAACATGGACACTACATCCTCCAAACTAAGGAGGAGAGGGACCATCCAGCTTGTTATCAGTCCTCAGTTCAAAAGCCTTCATCTCTGATAGTATGTGGGTGCATCTGGAAAGGCAACATTAATGCTGAAAGCTATATACAGGTTTTAGAGCAACACATCCTGACAGCATCTTTTTCAGAGAAGGCCTTGCATATTTCAATAAGACAATGTTAAACCGCATACTGCATCTATTACAACAGCATGGCTTCTTAGTAGGAGAGTCCAGGTGCTGCCTGCAGTCCAGACCTTTCACTGATTGAAAACATTTGACACATCATCAAAGGAAGAATATGACAAAAAAGACCCAGGACTGTTGAGCAGCTAGAATCCTATACCAGACAAGAGAGAGACATCATTCTTCTCCCTCTCATTCATTTCCCAGGTGTTTACAGACTGTTGTTAAAAGAAGAGGGGATGCTACACCATGGTAAACATGGCTCTCTCCCAACTTTGTTGAGATGTCTTCCTACCATCAAATTCAAAATAACCTTTTCTTAAAAAAATATTTCTTGGTTTAAACATTTGATATGTTTTCTATGTTCTATAAAATATGGTAAGCTACAAAATCATTGCATTCTGTTGCATTTTTATATAGGCTTCCAACTGTAAATGTTACAGCAAGATTTTGGCAAAGCTGTTGACAATGATAAATGTCTTACTGTGACCTGGAAACACAACATGCTGGTGAAAAAGACCAGTTAATGCAGAGTGAGTGCACTAGTTTCAAGCCTCACCTGGCCTGAATAGATCAGCTGATTCTCCTTCACTCACAAGAATCTGCTGGCTAAGATGAGTTTGCAGAGTAAACTATCGTGACTCTCGTTTACTACAAAGACCAGAAAACAGGCACCAGAAGAGACAGGGTTTATGGAGTGGAGTGAAAGGGGGAAAAAAAAAAGAAATAGAAAGGGGGACTGTTAAGATCCCTCTTCTGCCAAATTTCTAGCATTTTTTCCACTGAGTTTACAGAAACTGGGATCAAAATGGGAATTAAAAAAAAACTGGCCAAGACAAGCTGGTGCAGAGACCAAACAGATGGCTGACACGTACTGAAAAAAAGTCAGAAACGAGAAACAAGTTATTTTTTATCTAATTCATTCAGCAGTTCTCTTTTCCAGTCATGGATTCTTTCATGCTGTCATTGATTCACTCAGTCAAACATCTCCCTTCCACCATCTTGGTAATGGTTCTGTTTAAATAGCTATTTTTGTCATCTCCTCTGTAGACCATACACAGAGAAAGCAGATTTTTTCCCACAGAAACTAGATTCCTTATGTCTGACCTTACCAACCCCCTCTCTATTCTCCTCCTTCCATTTCCGTCCTTTAGGCTCTCAGCTGTGAGGGGAAACAGCCATATCATACATCAAGCACAGCAACAGAGAGCCAAAAGGGTAAAAAAGAGAGGCAATTAAAAATAGGGAAAGTTGGGCAGGAGTAGTTCAAAAATATACAGAATTGTGGTTCTAAACACAGTTAAAGTTAATATTACAAACCAGAAAAACTTAAACAGGAATTTTATCTTCTTGCTTCCGACATTCATTAGAATTTAAAATGTGCAAAAATATACACTAGTTTGAAGCACACAATTACTCCACAGCAACATGCGGTTCCCACTAACTGCCCACGCATGCATGCATGGAAGTTTGAGATGCACTTGTGCTGGTTACCATTACAACGATGGTCAGAGGTGAGGTGGTAGTGGTATAACCTTCTAAGGTGGGTGTGGCAGCATCCAGTGACAGCTGATCCTGTCGTGAACACATGTGACCGCAGTCGGCCCCGCCCACTGAGCGCAGGAGCAGGACCACACTGGCCGAGCAACCCATAATCCAAAGCTGGAGACTCCAAGTCCAGCCTGTCCTAATTCCGTCCAGGAGCGTAGGCTTCACCTGAACTGAGGTTCCTTGGCTATCTGAGCTCAGCAGTTTGCCCTGAACAGCTCAGTTCAGCCCCTGGTCCAGCCAGTGGTGCTGTACTCTGTTCAAGCCGAATGCAGTAACTAAAACTCCATCCTACCCCCCGTGCTCTTCCCAGCTTTCCTCTCCAGTTTCACTTCTCACAGTCCGGCTTTGCAAGTTTTGTTTTTGCTGAACTGCTCTGCTCCGGTGTCCCGCTCCTAATGCTGCTGAGCTAACACACTGGCAGCTTTACATGTCTCTCTCTCTCTTCCCCTCTTTCTCTCTTGCTTCTTCTAATAGACACACACACACACCAACTGCAGCTGTGCATGGTTCTGCCCAGCCGAGCTCATCGAACAAATCACAGTCAGCAATAGGAGTCAGCTGACCAGAACCAGCTGCAATACACACAGACTCCTGCAAACACAAACCTAAATCATTTTTTCTGATTTTCATTCTGCTGCTATGTCCTTCTTCATTTGTCTCTCAATTACACAAGTCCTTTTCAAGTCAGAGCTCTGCTGGCTGCATTTGTGCTACTGCGGTTTATGAGCTAAGCCACAGACATGCTATCCTACATTCTGGTTGATTGGGTAAAATAAACTGTTGCTTTTTTAAAGAAAGAGGATAGTGATTGTAATGTGTAAGCATTTGTTTTCTACAGTACATTCTGCATAATGCTCCAAAGTGGAGGTTGGCAGAGAGTGAGGCTTGATGGAGAGAGTTGGGGAGTTGTGAGAGAGGCTATTGAATGAAAAGTGGATGGAAAGTGGGAAGTGGGTGGCTTTTCGGATGAAGCCTGCATTTAGAGTTTTAGGACTGAAGAACACATATGAACTTCCATTAACACATAGGTAGGTATTAGCCTACTGAGTGAAGTATTCCACATTACAAAAAAGCCGCTAAATTACTTTTAGATGTCTCTGAGTGCCAGTGACAATCACTTTTGCCATTTTTCTCATGTCACCAAAACATCTGGTCTTACTTTATTCTTCATGTTCCATTTTCACAGTGTTTGGCTTAACTGAAAGAAACAAAAAATGTGTATTCACAGAACAAAATGGTTTTCATATGTTTTACAGTAATTTGAAATTCTTCTCATTATAAAATCTTCTTTGTTTTCCTTGCCAGTTGAACTTGTTGAACCAGAAGCAGACCAAAATATAGATTTTAAGAAATATGCCTGTAACAGCACTATTGTCAGGCAAAGGTTTGTGAAGAGGAGTTTTGAAGCCTTGCTTTTGGTCTACAGTTCTCTGCTATTTTTGTCATTTATTAGGACTAATTTCAGTTCACTAGGTGTAATAATATGCAGAAATTATGATTTTTCCACTGACTTACATTGGTTTTCAGAGAACTATCTGCACCCAGAAACAACTTTGCAACGCATCAACACTCTTTTGGCTGATGAGTGGATGAGTGGACATATCCACTATGATATCACCCATTAGTTTGTGAAATCCCTTTGGTTAGCCTCAGCCTTTATGGTATTTATGTTTATGGTTGTTGCCCACTTTAGTTTTAGAAAGTAGATATCACGAGTCCAGCTGGATCTTTCTGAGAAACTGAGAACATTGCATGCTCATAGGAAAGTGACATGTCAACCACAAAAAAGCCACACCTTAAAGCATTTAAAGCATGGCCTGCATCATTGTCTACTTTAATGCAATTGAGACTACAAGCTACAAAATGAATATCATGCATAGACCCCCCCCCCCCACACACACACACACACACACACAAATTGGTAAGTGGTTGAGAAAATGGGTGGATGGACCATTATGCTGTTTTAAATTAGACTTAGAACTAATCTTTGAGACCATTAACTCATTAGGAATGTGTTTACTAGGGTCAATAATCAAGTGAACAGCAGGGTCATTTTCTCATAGATTTCTATAAAACCAGACTTGTTTTTGCAACCAGAGGAGTTGCCCTTGAATACACCTATTCGCTTTTTAGACTATACAGTCAGCTGAAACCAAGTTAATAATTTATAAATTGAAAGTGATATATAAATGATACTAGGACATAGTCAGTGCTCATTAGGAGAGAAGGCAGATTTTCAAAATGAATATGCCATTACAGGTGGCACAGTGGTTTAGTGGTTAGAATTGTTGCCTCACAGCAAGAAGGTCTTGGGTCGGCCAGCTGAGGTGCAGTTTGCATGTTCTAATTGGTCATTCTAATTTGGCCGTACGGTTTCCTGTCTCTCTATGTTAGCCCTGCAACAGACTGGAGACTGGAGTGTACTCTGCCTCTCACCCTATGACAGGTGGGATAGATTCCAGCCCTCCCATGGCCCTGAATTGGACAAATGGATGGATGCAAGGAATATTCCATTACACTATAACTACTAAACTCAAAATGCTGCATATTTGAAACACTACAATAGAAAGAGCTGCACAATGGGTCATATGGGACATTACACATTCTACCTTTACTATATAATAATTTGGGTGTATGAATGCATACTTTTCAAAGGCCATCAGGAAAATTATAATCAGGAGACACATAATATACAGGTCCAGACATTTGCACACTCCTAGTTCCCTGCAGAGTGTAGGAGGTAACCATGGTGATGTTGTTAGGTCATAATTAAGGCCATTAGTGACCGTGTCAGAGTGGCAGAAAAAGCCCACCCCCCACCCACATAAATGCTAATTATTATAATGCTTTACATAGCCAAATATAACACACAACACACATCACAACAAACAAACACAAACACAAAGAGAAACACACAGATTCTTGCACGTACGGAATTGCAATTCCTCTCCCACACAGTGTACAAATATTAACATGCCCCACTCAGTAAGAGATGACAGTGCATATGACCAGTACAATGTACCATGTGGAGAGAAACATTAACCGCACCCACCACTGCCGCCTCTCTGCTTCCAAGTCCCCTGCCTCTCACTGAAGGATCTTCAGAGGAACATGCCTTATAGCAGCACAGCTATTACACACAGAACCACAGAGATGGGCTTTGTTTCTATGCCAGGCCTCCACAATGGTCCTGTCATGAAAATATGCCCACACAGCCATGCCCTCTAGTTGACAGAAAAGTCCCCATGTTACACAGTTATCTTGATGTTGTACTCTCATTTACTCCCTTCACACTGTTTCCAAACACTGTTTCCAAATATTACACTGGCTTCTGTAAGTATGTCTCTATCAAAAGGAACAATTGCATGTCTACATTAACAAGTGCTTCGTAACTATCCTCTAAAGAGCCTAACTAGATGTTTTTGATCATTTTAATTAATGATATGCTATATTTACTGAATTCTTTTGATAAAAAAGGTGATTAAAAATGTCAAAACTTACACACCAGACATGCGCAAAACTTTTTTGTAAGATTTTGTTAATTTCCCAAGATTTTATGAACCAGTGCTAAAAGAAACATGTAATATTAGGAGAAATGAAGCCTGTTGGTTTAGGAGTATGATGTCTTGTATTATTTCATCATGCATCGAGGTCTGATCACAGTCATGCTTTGTGTGTGTCTAACTTCATTTTCTGTTTAAAAGAGAAAGAGGGATGATTTTACTTGGAAATTAAACGCTATTTTTTTGACAACGGCTTTAGGAGAAATAACAGACACACATAAGCTAATCAGTAGCCAGTAAGTTTTGGGGCTTTCCAAGTAAGAACTTTTAACCTTTTAAAAGGATCCATTTGGTAACATTAAGAAAGAGGCTGTAAATTAACAAGTGGAAGTATATTAGAGTTTATATTTAAATGATGTGTTATTGCTACTTATCATTTTCACCCTGAAAGAAGGCAAAGAGGTCAAACAAGTAAATAATTTGCTTATTTAATTGAGTAATACAATAGTACAACATAGTCAGCAATACTCAAAATCAAGTTATGCTCCTTGCATCATATTAAGCAGTATTTGAATGTTGTGGCTTGCGACCTGTTCAATCAGCAGTTGTGCGTGTATGTATTTTTATCTTTGCTATATTTTTTCAGTATGCCTGAGTGCATGTGTGCTTACATATGCTTTCTTATGGTTGTATGTGACTGGGGTTATGTTTTGTGAAAGTCTGAAACTTTGTAAAGGATGACATCATTGGGGTGTGCAGGGCAGTGTGCTGCCATTTTTTGTGGAGTTAATGTTTTCCAGCTGTAGAGACTCAGTCTCTATAATCCTTCTACAGATTTGTTACTCTCCTAAACAATACTAAAAGTGACAAAGCAACAGTTTTGCAGGAGGTTTAATGAGAGTGTGCATGCCGCATACGCATGTAGGTAAACTATTTTAGCAAAAGACAAACATAAGACATTTTACAGACTTCAAATACCTCAGCCAACTGGGCCAAGTAGGAAACCACAGTCCATTAAAACTCCTGCACACTGCCTTGTAAGCAGTTAGCTCTGCTATAGTTAGGTTCCCTGTAGAGCTGGAGGCTGACTCATGGCAGCTGTGTTTGATGTGGTGCAGAGCTCCAAAGAGTTTAGTTGGGAAAACACTATCCTGTTCCCATGGAGACCACAACAGGAAGGATGCTGTCAATCAAGGGCACTGGGCTCTCAACAGACTACAGCCTGGCCCCTGGCACTCGCAATGCAACTAGAGGGACACGGGGTCAACCTCATTGTGGCTTGAACTACCCTCCCTGTTCTCACACAGCATGCGCACGTGCAGGGTTTCACTGTGACATTCAAAGACCTGCGAGACAGAGTCAGGAGTGGAATTGTGAAGGCTCCAAACCCACAGATAAATATGGTGGGATTATTTTCTTAGGAGCTCATCGGGGGGGATAATTTAAGGAACATTTTTTTCTGACATCTTAGGTTGCTCACATATGTTTTTGCAACATTTGTTCAGGTGACTTGTGGTAGTTCCTGAAAAAGAGCTTGTAGCAGAGAGGAGCTAAGGGATAATGCAAAGAAAGTTTACAGTTTAGATATCACTGTGTAGTAATGTTCCTAACACTAAAAAAATCTAATCACGTGTGCTTTTTCATCCTGATCTTCTGTTCTCGGTAAAACCTCAGAGTACGAGTGTATCACCACAGCACATCATCATCAACACAAACAGGAAGACACACTAGGTCTAAACTGAGAATTTTTTTTTTCACCTGGTGAATTTCAGAAAGGTGTTTTAGGTGGCTGTAGAAATGCATAGTTTATCCCTAGTGTGCAGCAGCTATGGCAAAATAATACCTGAAAAGAATGCATTTTTGAATCTGAAAAGGTTTCTTACCAAAGATATAAGACTATCTCACAGGTGTCAGTTTCCTTTCTGCCACCTCTGCCTGTGCAATCTACAGGGTAAAGTGGTTGATGTGATGTAACAGATTGCCCTATTGCAAACTGCAAAACTACATAACAGCTCTCATTTGTGAATGTACCTGTGCAGAATTATTGATTAAAGAGGAAGATACTGCACACTCTTTGACAGATTCTGTCTGGCTTCGACTTGAGCTGAGTGAGGCTACAGGAAGAACTGAGTTCAGAGCTACAGAACACTGCCAATGCCATCTAGTGCTGAGGACTCAATACAGCAGCCTGTGTGGCTGATGAGGGAGTGCCAGTCCCCACACCTCTGTGCTGCTGTTGGCTGCCCTGTCTTTAAGGAACTCCAGGAGGCGCTCTGTGCCAGAGATACTATCTGGTCCTCTGGCAGCTGGTTTGTTTAGAAAAGGAAGCTATTAAAATGTCTTAAACCGAGAACTAAACTCCTGAGGCAGGAGGGATGTTTGGGGGAGGGGGCAAGAGAGTAGGTGACATGGAGAATATGAAAGAGAGGCAGTTAGTTAGGAGCAACTGCCAGAAAAGGGGTTGCACTGTTAAAAATGACGATTTTCTTACTAGCCAATCATCTTACCCTGCAAAGAACTGTTAAAGCCTTTACACAGTACACTTTTCCTAAGTATACAAACAGGCATCTTCATTTATAGATGTGACATTTGAACAGACCACCACCTTTATAACAGAGAATATTAGAAAAAATAGAGCCTGGCAGGGTGAAAATTTAGAGATAAGAATTCAGCAGGAGTGTAATTAGACATAGAAACTATAACATTATTAACCAGTTTAATGTTAAACTGCCTGCAAAGATTTTAAAATTTACTTTCTGTTTATTGCATTACTTATGGAGTTATATGAAATATAACTAGAGATCATCCACAAAAAACTTCCTGTGTAAAATAATGCTCCCTTTAGGCTTCCACGTGTGATACTTCTAGCATCTTATTGTCTCTTTATCTACTCTGTGAATCAGCTGTTTTAGCTGGCACTTAATGGAGGTAATGGTAACAAAACTAAAAAAATAAAACAGCTTACACCTGTCCTCCTCCCTGCTTCATTTTCACATTCATGCACTCGCTCCCACATTTAGAAACATGCATCATAAGAGAAAAAAGAGACGTATAATTAGGCAGCTATGCAGCTGGAGCAGCAGACAGACACACAACTATACTGTCACACAGCTTGTGTCTCATTAATTCAATCTCCCACGTGGCATCTCTCGCTACGTCTCCCCGCTGTTCTTTCCTCCCTCCCCTCCTCTCCCCCCTTCCCATCCTGTCTGGCCTGAGCAGTCAAGCGTGAGCGGCTGAGGTCGCCAGCTTCCTATGTGCTCAGGAATAAATATTTGTGATAATACACATCTTTTTGCATGAAGCAGCAAAGCCATTTCTGTTTTGTTCTGCTTTTTTTTCCCATCTTTCACAGTATGCTTCAATTCTGCTTTGTTGTTTGTGTTTATAAATGTAGATAAAGTAGCAGTTTGTACAACAAGCGAGGCTTAAGGTAACATGAGTAAAAAAAAAAAAAAAGACCTGGACCTTTAATTGTGCTTTTCCATCCAGTAGAGAGAACATTAATCAGGAACAGAGAGGGCCCTTCGCTGCTGAGAGGGGAGGGTTTGCCAATATTAATCTGTTCATCAAAACTTGATATTACTGGAGAGAGTGATACAGCAACATAATGAATTCCAGTCTGCTATAGTATTCCATAAGTCCTCTCTCAGGACTGCTATGTACCCTTTGTTCCTCTGTCATCTTATCTGGGCCATTTACACAGCTGTTTAGTCTCTCCTATTTCCTATCCAGGTGAGGGAATCACCCAACCAATGAGGCACTTCAATGATTTCCTGAGGCTAGCCAAATCAAACCCTGAAATACCCCCAGATCTTTATTCTACTCCCACTGCAGCCTGGCCCACTGACACTAGGAAACCGTAACTATTCCTCGAGCAATTATCCCTAATGATTTCTGTTTCCTGTAACTCTGGTAGCTTGAAAAATGCGTCCTTACTCTGAACTTGCCATATTCATCCTAAATCAGGCCCAAGCTAATATTTACTTTTACGCAGCCATGCCAGAGACACATACCAGCACAATGGATACTGTGATAATAATCTACTGGGGACATGGACATTATGAACAATAATATCAGCTTCATTCTAGGCTGATCAGTGAAAAATCATCATAACACCTCATACCAACCCCCAATCTAAACCTTCACTGTTCTAGAAAAGCCCATGTGATTGCCTAGTTTGCAATAAATCATTCAGTACCAACGCCTACATATGACACCTACACAAAGCCTACATGTAACCTCTGTATAACCTCTAAACCAGCACTAACAGTCTACCAGATGCCCACTCAGCTCTGCTCCCTCTCCCCGTGGTCCCAGTTTAGAATGAGGACGCAGCTGTTCTGAAGACTTTTCCTCATGCGTTTTTATTTGTGCTATCCTCCCTTACCTTTTCCCCTTTCCCTCTTCCCTCCCCTCTTAAAAACTCAAAATCCCTCTTCTGTCTCCTCTTCTGCCCCAAGCTTTTCTTTTCCTATTTCTTTTGCAGATCCCCCTTCAGCTCTTTGGCTGACATTTAAGGCACATAAAATTGATGTACCTTGTATGCACACAGAAAGATACAGAGTAAGACAGAAAGTAAGAGAGAGTGCAAATGCACAGTAAGTCAGTAAAAATCCAAAACAGAAAACAAAAATCTAATATCAGCTACCACATGCATAGCAAACAAGTATGAATCCCTGTATTGTGTCCTGATCATCACTGCCCTCAGTTATTGAGCATTTAGCTCTGAGGTATGTTTTCCATGGAACACATTTCCTCTTTGTGTCAGTCACTGAACTCTTTGAGTTTCTGCACATCACTTGGCAAAAAAAAACCTCACTGACTATAGAGATTTTGCTGCTAATCAGTGACATTAACTTGTTGGTCATTTTGGACATGTGACAATCATGGTGACAATGTAGGATCAAATGAATAAGGTTCCAGTCACACAGGCTTAGAGACCAGACCATCGGTGGTTGTCAGATGGTCACCAGTCCATGGCAATCTGACAACCACCAGTCATGAGGGGAAAATGAGTATTCCCTGAGTGGTTGCAAGTAGTTGCTGGAGGTTGATGGCAGTTGCTGGGAAAATGATTGCTAAAGCCCCAGTCACACAGGCCTGGAGACCAGCGACCCCCATTTGTCCCTAATAACCCACCTCTCGCTAGGGAAAAACGTGTATTCCCCAACTCTTTGGCAAAAACCTCCTTGTCCATGCATACTTTGCATGGAATTGATGGACTTGTCTACAAATTCTGTCCAGCTACTCTTTTCATAGTTGTAGTGAAACTATGAAAAGTGCGACACAAACTGGAAACAGGGATAATTTGCCTTCAAAGTAAAAGTTGCCCCATATGAAACATGTTGGCTGCAGCTCTTAGGCACAACTTTTACTATGAAGGTGAACCTTTTCCATTTCTGGTTTGCGTTGAACTTTTTCAAGTTTTACTACCGCTCGGCTAGTAGTTAGCAAGTGTTTGTAGACAAACATGAAAAAATATAGACAACCATGGGAATCTGCTAGCAACCAAAGCAATCCAATTCAATTCAAGAGCCAGCCACCTCCAGGAACCACTGCCAACCAAGGGTTAAGGTTAAGTTCAGGTTAAGGTGTATAAATAGTGACACTGTGTTACAAAATAAGTTGTAAGATAATTTAAACTTGTGGTTAACAAGGTGCTTTTTTGAAAAAAGAAAAAAAAAAACTCCCAACAATTTGAAAAAAAATTCCTACCCAGTGGATTACATACTCAGCTTTGAAAAGTACCAGCCACCCTGTTTACAGTCTATGCTAATTTCACTGGCTCGTGGAGAGCAAACATTCCTGCTATTTTCCAAAGTGTGGAACAATTTTTTTAAAGATAAAACTCTGCTGAACTTTTTTTGGAGCAATTTTCAGTTTACTCGCCTAAAAAAAATGTACCAAAGTAACAGATTCCTAATTTGATCAAATTTAATGCTGTTTATAATCCATTATAAGCAGCATTACAAACTAAATTTAAGTCAGTTTGTGTGTATGTGTGACTATCTTTAAACAGTAAGGCAGGATTATTACTGGGCCAGCCAGGTTGCTTTTGAAGCTAACAGCAGTTTCACAAGCAGAGTAGATAGGAACAAAAAGCTCTTGAAGGATTCAAACATCTTACAAAAACATATTTGTTTGATGGTTTATAGATTTTAAGGATGTCCTCTCCAGCTAGTGGCACCTAAAATATTTTCTTTCCATTCTGCCAATTTGTTGCTTAATTAGATCACTCCTGGGGTCTCTCCATCTTACCCCATCCAGCCAGTGAAAAGAGTTAATGAGGGAAAGTCCAGATCACATATCAGTGCCACAGAGTGTGAATAAGTATGCAGATACAACAGGGCGAGGGCAGCAGATTATGGGAGTCGAACGGTAGCAGAAGTTGCATATTCAGGCCTCCTACTCTGGAATGCAACATGAAGGAGAGAGACAACACTGCAATTCACTCGCAGAGAGTCACTGAACTATTCTTAGACCAGTATGTGAAGTGGACCCCCAGCACTACCACCACCACACAACCCCCACCGTGAGGACTGTGACCAGAGTCTGGATAGACAGGACCTGAGTGTCTATTGAGGTACAGGGCAGGATGGTGAGGCTGAACCAAGAGCTTTAGAAAAAGAGAGAGGATAAAAGTCGAGCTCCAGTGAGGCAAAGCCTGGTCAGCTAAGTCTAAATAGAGCAGTTCACTGGCTGTGAAGCCTTTCCAAAGAGCCTATTGTAAACGTACATTGGCACAATGCATGGAGCCCCGGGGACCTCTCTCGCTCTCTGTCACTCCTCCTCTCATGTGACCTCTCACAAACACTGACATACAGACAGGCACATATTTTCTCTCTACCCACTTTTCCTACCTAGACTAAACAGACTTTTTTTTTCTTCTAATACAATTCAAGAACTGGCAGGCTGAAACTACAAGGCTATGTGTATGTCATGAAAAAAAAAAAGAATTTCCTGTGCTCATAGCCAGCACACACTCACACTACTGAGATCAATGTGCAGCGCATCATGCAGTTCAAACAGTGGGGGAATTCAGTAGGAGTCAGTGTCAGTAGTGACAGGCTCAGATATTTTCTCTTCGCTTTCATTCCTCTGTCCTTACTGAATGAGTCATTGAGAATATCAGAGTTGACACACACCATGGCCTGGCAGTGCACGTTCCTACTGTCATTTGGCAAACGAGGCTGACTCGTCTATGGCCATAGGCATCTCTCAGTCATAACAAATGTCAAAGAGCTATTCATCTCCTCTAATCCCTTATACATACAGCATATACACGACTGTTTGAAAGTTTACAGTCAGATGTTCTTGTTTTTGAATGAAAAGTGCATTTGTAATGATTAATTTTTTTTTTTAATTTTCAGAAACCATCACTTCACTGTTTTAGCTAATGCAAGTTAATCATATTACAAGGCTGACTGGTCATCAGAAAAAACTTTTTCTTGTTACGATTTTGCTGAAAAGTAAACAAATTAGCTAGCTAAGTATCTGGAGCATCAGCCTTTGGAGGTCTGACTAGAGTCTCAAAGTGGGCAAAAGAGGGTGAGTCCCTGGTGCACAATTGAGCCAAACACATTATAGTGTAGTTTGACAAAGGGACACCTAACAGGTCCTCACAGGTCCTGGTTGCTTCACTGAACAGCAGCCTCAATGTCAACATTTAAGAGGCAACAGAAGAATGATGGCCTTCTAAGCAGAGCTGCAAAGAAAAAGACAAATCTGAGACTGACCAATAAAAGGAAAAGATTGGGGCTGGTAAGAATACAGATACTGGACAAACTAAGACTGAAAAAATGTATGTGGACAAATTTAAATTTGAGGTGTCTGGATCAAAAAGAAGAACATTTGTGAGGCTTAGAAATGATGCTGGATGAGTGCCTGACACTGTCTTTTAAGCATGGTGGAGAAATGTGATGTTTGGAGTTGCTTTTGAGATGGTAAAGAGGGTGATTTGTACAGGATGAGAGGAATCTTGAATGAGCAAGGCTGTCACTGTATTTTGCAAAGCCAAGCCATACCCTGTGGATGCTGTTTGATTGGACACTATAAACACTTTCCTGCTACAGAATGACAAACACCCAAAGCACAGCTCCAAAACTGAGCTTCTGATTGTATTGTATGTAAGAAGTATCCATCAAACAATCAAAAAGCTGTGGGAGGTGCTTCAATAAGTCTAGAAAACCTCAAAAGTCAAAGCCAGTCTTTAAGACTGTGAATACTGCAAATTTACAAAGCGAAGTTTGAAGGAAAAAAAATACTATTTAAAATAAAAATATTTTTTGTAAACATGCCAATATTTCGAATATATTTCATAATTTTTTTTTGTTGTATTTATATAGTTTTAAATCACAACTGCAGACATCCTCAAGAGCTAGAGAGAAATCCAACTATTCACTTTAAGCAAGGACTTGGTGACAGTGGGGTGACAAAAGTTTCTTTTAAACAGAAAGACACCTCTGCAAGGTGGTTCAGAGAGGGGAGCCATCTGCCTTTACCTCTGACTCAACATACTGATTTTTAACCAAAGGGCAAAGTAATCCATGGAGATTTAGGGAAAGAGTGAGGGCGTAAGAAAGGAAGTGTAGGCAATTAGGGAATTCATGTGAATAGGAAAAAGCATAGCAAAGGCTGATAGAGAGGAGAGAGTTAAGTAGCAAAGGAGGAACGAATGGTTCACAGGTTGAAAAGAACAAATACATGTAATCCTACTGTGAAAGCATCTAAAACTATGTGAACACACAGGTATAGACTTCCTATAGACTTACTGAGAAATGCTACAGTATGAAGCGTTCAGAGGCACAACACGCAAAGCGTTAGGGAAAAAGAGCATGCAGAACATCCTGTTTCACATTGCCAGACACTGACACTTTCACAACCTCCTTGACACTTGGACATTGTGCTATGACATGCACGCAAACTGAGATTGAGATGGGCCTCACTTATGTGCTAAAATGTTCTTACCTTGCAAACAAAACAAGAGCACATGCAAAATTTATTTTTCCTTACCACTAAGTGTATGCTGGTGAGTCAGAATCATTCAAAGTTAATAGGCATGTGCTCGATATCTGCAATCTCCCACACTTCCATTTCTCTGTACATGGAGACAAGTTTACATTGAAATGTATAACTAAAAACACAAAGAAGTTGTTCATAGAGAGAAGCCAGAAACCAGGAGAATATCTGCTGCTTTGGTTGCAACAATATGCTAGCAACCAAAGCAATCGCAGGGAGGTTTTTGCCAACCAGTTGGGGAATACACATTTTGTCGCTAGGGAAAAATGGGAGTCACTGACCAGTCTGTAGGTCTGTGTAACTGGGAGCTTTAGCGATCATTTTCCCAGCGACTGCCATCAACCTCCAGCAACCACTCTGAACCATTTTTTCCTTCACGACCGGTGGTTGCCAGATGGTAGTAGGCCAGTCTCTAAACCTGTGAGACATCTCTGCAAAACCTCAACAGCACTCTATGGGAAAATGGCCCTCAGACTTTACCACTGTAAAAACTTTGCTGATGAGTTCACGGGCTGAGGCGCTCATTTCAGGTCATACTGAACAAAACATTAAATCCATTTTACAAATTTTGGACACACTGAGTGTTAGAAACCAGGGTGATCTGGGGTATGCTCACTAGCTAATGGCTCTTCAGATCCTGTTTCTTCACATCCTCTTTTAAAACACCATGTTGCCGACAGCGATAGCAGTCATCTCAAGATTTCAAAACAGTTCAGAAACTGATGGATGATGTCACAGTAGCAACGCCCGTCTTTTACAACATCTGTTGCCATGATTGCTATAGTGTATGAAATGTCTGAACCTTTTTTTTTCCCTTTGTCTTTATATTGGCAAAGCCTAGTAGTAAAACGGTAGCTTTTTTTGAAAAGGAGAATTGTACACGTGTGAGAAGTTCATCTTTTGAAACAAAAAATATTTGAAGTTATAGATTATAGATTTTCAGCATGGGAGGAGATGTAGATATTATCTTAAGACTTTCTAACAAGATAATTTAACATTTTTACTTCATGTCACGTGAAAATATTCAAAGCAACATATGTTTAGATGTGTTTAACATGTATCAAGTGCCCTTTAAAAATTACTGAATAAATAAAAAGTCTTAATATGCTCCACTCCAGCAGAACCGTTATTACTTCTGATTTATTTTCATGGTGTGTGTCTCTGAAGCATGATTAATGTTATACACCGTCTTCTATTATTGTTAATTTTGCTGTAATTGGGGTATGCCTTAGGAGATCATTTTGCAAACATGGTCATTCACCCAGATGTATCTTGTTTTGCTAACAGTTTCCAGGTAACGGCCTGTGTTCATTAAAAATGTGGCATTTGCTTTATAAAATGTAGAGCTGCAACTGAGAAATTTCATCACTGATTTAACTGACCCACTTCTCTGCTCTTTTCCCTGATGTTTAATATTCTATTTCATAAAGGTTGTTAGCCGACCTCAACCATAAATCCCGATAATCATTATGTAAAGTCTTACTTTAATGATTCCATTGCAAAGTCGAGAGCCAAAAGCTCCCCTCTTGATTGTTCTTGTTGGAAGAGTCTCTTTTCTCATGCGGCCTTTTTTTATACACATGCAAAAACTGCAGCATGATTTCCAAAACCCCAACTTATGTAAGAGAATAACTATTGGCAAGCAAGGAAATGTTATCTCTGCTGATTTGTAAAGCAGCTTTATGTCAGACTCAGTGGGAATAAAGACAGCAGCACAGCACTTCTACTTTCTGCTGTGAAGCGTGTGAAATTAACTTTCCTCACAAACTGAAACACTTGCACTAATGTCCTTGGGGGGGTCTGAAAAGTTGGTCATGTGCTGTACTTATGCATTCAAACAGCAGACTAATACAACTCAAAGAGCCTGCCAGTACTTAGATACCATAACATGAGAAAATACTGCAAGTTAAAAGTGTTAAACATATTGTTACACACATATACATGCAAACGCATGCACACCAGGGATGGAGTCTTTAGGAGACAGTAAAGTTTAGAGTCTGAGTGCAAAGTCTTCTGGGAGGGATGGCAGAGATACTGTTCTCTTCCTCTTCTCACCCATCCTCCCTCATTTTCTCTGTTTCTCCTCTCTTCATGGTCTGGCTCTCTAAAATGATAAAGACCGGCGATGTCTGAGCCAATTATGGGCTTAATTCCACTTGTGTCCTTGTAATACCTTTCCCTGTCCAGATATAATAAGAGATGTGACAGATCTCCTTCAGATTTTACACGTAGTCTATGTTTAAACTTCTTCAAAATGAAAGAAATAACAACAAAAGGTAGGAAAAGACAGAGTGGGTGTTCAAAGGAGGCAGGTTACAGAAACAATTAAAAGAATTGGTCCCGAGTGTAAAGAACAGCAACACAAATTAATAAATGTGGCAGCTTGAAGATGTAGAAGAGAGAGCGTGGGAAGAGAAGAGTGATAGATGAGATGAAGTAAGATATGCTAGAAAGAAAAAAAAGTCAAGCTATGTGAGAGTGATAAGGAGCGGTTCCTGTTAGAATTCCTTCCTAATTGACTTTTCTCTGTAATAAAAAGTATGGAGATAGGAGGGTAATTACTGGTTTTGTAACCAGTTTCTTTCCTCTGGGACAATTGAATTTGACATGAGACACGAGTCAGATATATAAGCTGGTGCTGCAAGCTGCCAGCAATTAATAATTGTAGCACTGGCAACTCTCTTTTTGAAGTAGAGTATCATACTGTGGTCAAATCAAGATAAAAACCATGCTTGCACAGATCTAAAGCAATTACACGACCTTATATATACATGCAGGGCTTTTATGCAGCCTAAATGGCAGGTTGGTTGCTCAGAACACCCACAAGTACCACATTCAGAGCTACAACACATGTATGCTGAGCAAACAAGCAGGTCAGCACTCACACACAATGCACCGCAGGCGGTTGGCATGATGTGTCATGAGGAAAAAGTGGAGGCAAACTGACATCATGTCCCCCAACCACCGTATACGCTTGCAACATGTCACTGGGACACCTCTTCCTAGAATGCATCCAACAAATGAACGCTGTCTGACACATTTTAGCCCCAGACAAAACAGGCACACACATACAGAACATGACTGTAGCACAGAACCTGGAGAAATAAAAAGGCTAATGTCTATAAAGATTAAGAGAAGGCAGAGAAATTTAGAGGGCATAAAGTGAGAGGGGTTTGATAACTGATGAGGCAAAGTCAGAGAGGGAATGAAGAAAGACTTAAAGGGAGGTCAATGAAATATGGACAGTGTGTCTAAGATTTCAAAAACTTCAGGGTCACAAAACTACAGGAAGAAAAAGCATGTGAATTTTAACCAAGGCCTGAAACTACGTCACAAGTTTGAAGAGGAATTTATTCCTTTCAGGCATTTATTATAGCAGTAAAGAAGCAGTTTGAAAACAATCTCTAAAAAACGTTTGGATCTTATTTATAAGACTGTTTTCTCGGGTCCTTAGGTAACTCCAAGACAGTCAGGAGTCCCTGTATAGTGGTGATATTACAAGCTAAGTAATTATCTACTTCTTTGAAATAACCCATCCATCCATTTTCTTATCCGCTTATCCCATTCAGGGTTGCAGGTAAATTAATAGTATTAATAATTTGTAATTATTCTGTGAAATAAAACCATTGACTCCTTATTTTATCTTTTTTTGTCAAAAAGGTGACAGATTGTTTTGACTTGGCTTTTGTTTTGTTATGAATTATATTCTAATTCCTTGTAATTTAATGTTCTTGAGTTTCTGAACTATGGTCATTTAAAACCAGCCCTATTATGATGTGATCTCGAGCTTGCACAATTTTGATATTAAAAAACAACTAAATGAAAAACAAAGAGATAATTAATTAATAATAAAACTGATTAGTGGTTGAAGCCATATCCAATCAGATTAGAAATTAGTATTTCTGAGGGACAGCTCAGAGGTTTGGAGACAAAGTTAGAGAGACAGGCTGAGATGGATTGGACATGTGCAGAGGAGGGATAGTGGATATAATGGGCAAAGGGTGTTGAATATGGAGCTGCCAGGGAGGAGGAAAAACAGAAGGCCACAGAGAAGATTCTTGGATGTAGTGAAGGAGGAAATGCAGAGGGTTGGTGTGACAGAGGAGGATGCTAGGAATAGGGTGAGATGGAGGCAGATGATCCACTGTGGCAACCCCTAAAAGGACCAGCCAAAAGGAGAAGAATAAGAAGACATCCAGTCAGACAGAACAAACAATCGGTCTTTGGAAGAGTGCTTAAAAAAGTCACTCGCAATAAAATGTTGGTCTACTTTGTCCATGAAAATGAGTCTGTAGCAGCAATGAAAGGTTATACAATCTTTTGTATTAAACAAGGTTGAGTACATCTGGAAAAATCGCAGATGTAATGATCGTACACATTAGATACCCTCACAAAGGACTAAAGGACCAACTACGACTGGAAAAACAGACGCTGGTTAGTAACAAAGTGGAAAATTCTCAGAAAATGCCCAGAGATTGAAACTGGGCACCGAAAATAGCCAATATGTGACCAGGCCTGAAGCTAGTGGTACCATAAGGCCATCAAGGATGCCAAGAGCAAGCAAGGACAGGAACCTGGTGATATTACACCAAAAACCGGATACCATTAATCTTGTGAGCATACATATGCCCCAACAAGTAAAGGTGACTGTGTATAAGCAACCCTTTCCTACTGAGCAAACACTGTACTTACAGTGAGATGCCAGGGTGGGCATGTTGGCACCAATCTCTGGCTGTGTGGTTAGTGTGGCTGGCATCCTGGAGGCATGGTATGACATGTGGTTCATCCCAGCAGACAGCCAGAGTCACAACAAGAATGACACTTGTGTCTACACTACCATGCTGCTCAGTTTTGCTTAGAACCATCATAAACACTCTCAGTGAGCTACCAAAAATCAGCAGAGCTAGATCTAAAAAAAAAAAAACAAAGAAGATTTTTGTTACAAGGTTTTTAGGACAAAATCAGTTTCATTATCTTATATATTAAACATATGTTGGTTATACTAATCTGTCTTTATATTGTATTTGGTGCACAGGGTTAGGTTTAGGGTTGCCAGACAAATCTCAGGAAATATGTAATAGGAGATTCCATGGTTTAGGTTTTTTTAAACAAATCTTAACCACTATTAACATTCTTCATTCTTGTATCTATCGACCATTCAATTTTCCCTGCATGTACGAATGGGTGGGCTGACCACTCTGAGAAACACTGAAGTAATCAGAGAGCAGTGATTGCTTTCACAGAACAGTTTGTCAGAAGAAAATGCAGCATTCACCAAGGGGATTTACCAGTAACCGTGTATGCCACGCACCTACAAATCCAAGCACACACTTCAAAAACTGATCTAGCCTGACTGGGGACCCATGCAGAGCAGTGGGTCAATGAGAAACAAACACGAAAACAGGCCTGGAAACAAGTCAAATATGGAGGGAAACAGTGAAGGCGGTGATAGGAGGTCAGGTTAAGGAAGGAGGGTGACACTAGCTGAATGAGAAAGGAAACGAGAGAGAGGGTCAGTGAGAGCAGTGAGAAAGAGGTTTACGCTTCATTAAATGTTATGCCACAGGGTCTGATTCTGCTGACCTGGTTTCTTTCACCATCAAAGGACGCGCATTAAAACACTCACAGAAACAACCACACACATTCACGTAACGCCCATGAACATTTACACACCCTCTAAAAGTCTGTGTCTGTACGTTCAAGCTCTTCTTCTTTTCTTCATATTTCTGAGTCCTGTATCTATACGTAGATCTACTTGAAGTTATTTTACATCTTTTTCTTCTTTATGAACATTTCTTTTTCATAATGCAGGAAAGAAGAGTGACTAATCAGTCAGTTGCACAAGAGGGTGACAAAGTAAAAAAGTTGGGTACTTTTTTTTCCACATACTGATGATCACAATATTACTAATAGTTTCCATTTCACTTCTCACTTCAGGTAAATAACACCTCACTTTTTTTTTTTTTTTGTTACAAATAGTTAGGTGTTCTGGTAAACTTCTCATAAGTGAGAACAGCAGTGGCTTAAACAGTTTATAGTGTGATATCCATATTAATATGTCTGGATGTATTAGTGAGCAGTGTTGCTAACTCTTGGGCAGGAATGTAACTTCATGCCAAAACTTTACAAAGATGTTATACTAATGCTACCTGATTACTTAACCCATTAACTACTGTATTTTTCAACAGATTTTTTAGGAAAATGTACGACATTAACACATTTCTTTAAAGTAACTAGAATGCATTAAATATTAACATAAGGCAGATTTTATTAATATTTTCTGCCCAATCCAGCATGTCTTGAATCTACTAAATCTGAATCGAATCCCCAAAGCATTCATGCAGTACAACTTGTATCTGCAGCAATGTATCTGCATACATGAAAATAGTTAAATATATCAAAAGTAGCCTTTGTATAACATGGTATCAGTAGGTTTGTTTTAATGCATACACAAATTAATCTGAGCATCTAAAAGGGCCCTTTTCATTTGCCATTTTTCTGTGACATTTCCTATGACATTTTCACCTGGCATAGCAGGCAAAGCAGAGGTAGTATTAATAAAATTAACAATGGCTACGTTCTGTTCAAGTGTCTCACCAAGCCAAAATGTGAGAAAGGTCTACTGAGGCTGTGTGCACCCTGTTACATGTGAACCACTGGATAAAAAACCTGAAATATTCTACTTTATCTATGAACAGAAATATGCTGAGTCTGACAGGCTTTTATGTTTAATAATAGATATGATGTTGATAGTGGGGAGATAGCAGGCACCAAGCAGGCCTCTCTGATTTTAAGCATTTGCTGAAAAACAACATCACACAGAAACAAATGTATTTTTGAGTAGAAAACTACACAGAAAAAGGCAGGTTTCATTCATGGTGAGTCTGCTACATCATTTTAATCCTGTCGTCGGTCGCGCAATATTACATTTTCCCTCTTTATTCCAATCAATTCTCACCCTGCTATACTGTGCTCTGCCAGTGTCCCACTGACACACTAACACCAGACTGAAGAGGATGTGGAGTAGCTGCAAAAAGACTCGAGTGGAGTGACCTTTCTTTATGCTAATCCCCACAGAATGGGCACGCATTTACGCGCGCGTACCAAAGGTAGAGGATTTGTCCCACGGAATTGTCAAATTAATCAAAAGACCATTTTCAAACACATAAACCCATTTCTGCTGTTTGCCTGTGCGTGTACGTGTGCATATTTTTTTCCTGGATTACCCCTCCTCCCACTGTTATCTGTCATTTGGAGCCTTTCATATGGCGTGACACACCCACTAGATCATCTTTCCAATTTCACGATGTTAAAAAAAAAAAAAAACTGATAGTACAAATTAGACGTAAAACAACAGTCAGTTCAGCCTCCTTATCCCCCACCATCCTCCTTTCTCTGCTCCTCCATCTTCCTCTGTGTCTGTGCACCGCTGGGCAGATGTAAACCGCTGCCTGTGCCATGCCGCATCCCACTATGCGACTACCAAGTCTCTGTTTCTTGCATTTCATTCACCTGTCCAGCCTCACTTGATATAAACTCCAACCCCCCCCCAAGGGGAACACTATAGACTCTACGACTTTATGGCCACATTATCACCCAATAAGCGCTGGAGTTAAATTGCGGCAAATCCTGCACCTATCCGAGATGTAACCGTTTA
This sequence comes from Heterochromis multidens, assembly GCA_015108495.1. Lineage (NCBI taxonomy): Eukaryota > Metazoa > Chordata > Actinopteri > Cichliformes > Cichlidae > Heterochromis > Heterochromis multidens. Next base: position 2,339 of record VUQS01067678.1, on the reverse strand, counting down.
AACGCACTGAATTGTTCCCACTGCAGGATCGATAGACCGAAGCTGAACGGCAGTGCTGCGCTGGGCTGCATGTGCTTACCCACTGCAAAGAAAGATGCAACATGAATGTCAATGCCAGGTCTGCTACAGCTGCGGCGTAGTGGTGCGGCGTGTCTGACAGAGGCTGCTGGGCTACAGATGATACCGCATCACATTGAGGTTCCGACGTGAGGATTTGGGGTCTCGGCATGGAGAGTTAAAGGCCGACAGGTGGTTATATATATATTTTTTTTTTCTTTTTCCTTTTTTTTTTTCTCTAACAATCCACAAGGGTTCTACTCACCGTCACTGCGCAGTGTCTGACTGCGTTGCACGCCGTCTGCCGTATCTCCGCCGCGCTCCCCGGTTTCAGCAGGTTCTTGGTGAATCTCCGGGTCGATTCGGCTGCCATCTCCTCATCTGAGCGGTCACCGAGCGCAGTTCAGCCTGGAAGTCTCTGCTGCAGTCAGCTCCTAGCCCTCACTACATGAGCCTACCGAACTGTGTTTACACACAGACAGACACACTCGCATACACACACGCGCGCTTCACACACAGTCGGTTCACACACGTAAAAGCGTGAAGTGCACGGCACCCTCTCACCAGAGTGACGCCAAGATAGTCGGAATCTGATACGCTACTTCTGGCAATGACGTCCAAATTAAAACACCACTTACACAGCAGAGTAAAATGGGTCATTGAATAAGAGTTGTGCTTTTATTTTGAAGGCCCAACACAAATTTCAGTGTATTTTTTTTCTATCGCGCAATTTTTCAACTTGACGCACGCAAGAAGCCGATCACAGTGCCGCAAATTGATTTCACTTTCATAAACCTTTAGTCTAGAATCCATCTTTTGAGACGATTCAAAGGATATTAAAAGTGAAATGATGTATGAGCAGCTTTAGAGCAACCTCTGCTAAACTGGATTTGTTTTTAGGCTACTGTAACAAATGTTTTCATGCATCTCACGGGGAACTCTGAAATGTCAGCTACTCGGCAGTCCAGTCACGACCAAGGAAGGATGGAGCATTTACAGTAGAGTTTACTATATGTGGGAACACATAGTCCACCAGCGACACCTGGCGGTACAGTATAGAAATGAGGAAATAAGGCCAATATTCTCCTATGACCACATTTGCCTTTTAATGATCAAAGTTTACAACTTGAAAAAAAAAAAAAAAGGTTTTCTATCAGAGGCAACGGTACAGTGCAAGTTGTAAAAGCCTGTGTAACACACCATCTTACAGGCTTGTAAGAAAGTTCCGGGTTACAACTGGTAATAATGTTCTCACTGAGAGCACCACAAGTAATGTAATCTAATTAGTTAAATTAGTCATTATTTAATGAAGCCTACTGTGACCAAATAGTACAGCCTAGCAGGCCCCCTTTTAACAGCCTACAATGTTGTTTTGCCTCCCCCTTGTGTTCATAAGCAGCACTGCAGTTTGCATGCTTCGGTGCACCACAGAGCTTACGTCCTAAAAAGGCACTACTTTATGTTTCAGAACATATGGTTACAGATGCTATTCGGCGCGGATTGATATGCATATGTGTTACTAAGTACAGAGTAACTTTTTCCATTCTCCAGTGGTATTATCCGCATTCATGAAAAAAAAATTAATGAATCAATTAATTTGTTAAACAATTTATAGAAATTTATATATTGCTCCTAATGACTGAATATCTTGCTGTGTTTTCTATCGAGAGCCACCCAAAAATAGCTACAAACACTGTTTCATAAAAAACTGGCATGTTCTATATTATGTTCTATATTATGTACTTATTGTCGCCAAATGGCTGAAACAGCGCCTCTTGAGGTAGTAGCTTGATCTTGCAATACTACAGTCTCAGCCTTTATTTAGCGGGTGGCAAGATGGAGCTGATCTTTTCATGTGTTTTCAGGAATAAGATGTAGTCATTTGCACAAACTGTGAATGCACAATGAAGCAGGAACAACTTTCGACGCCCGTCGGACAGTTAGTGGTCCAACAAACTGAAGAAAATTCAAGCATTATTAAAGCTAGCCCAAATTAAACGACTGGGAAAGTTATCTAAATTAAGTTTGTATGTGTTGTCCGTGATGTAGCTCATCTGTAGCCATGAGAAATGAGACAGCTGTTGGCAACAAACCAACAAAACGAAAATCACGGCAAGAGGTGTAGCTGGACCTCAGAGACACTCCAAATAAGGTGAGACAGAAACTGACTTATTTAATAAACTTTTTTTTTTTTTTTTTTTGTTTGCCCCTAAAAATTTTTTTTTTTTTTTTATTTTTATTTTTATTTATATATATTTTTAAAAAAAAAAAAAAACACACAC
>VUQS01067676.1:0-33610 GCA_015108495.1 Heterochromis multidens | reverse complement strand
AGGCCAAGTTCCAGATAACGGGGGATGTCAGATAGGCCGCAAAGTGGGTGTGCCAAGAAGACGACACCACAAGAAGACCGTTTCCTCACCCTGTCAGCACTTAGGAACGGCAGACAGTCTTCTACAGATTTGCAGTCAAGGTTTGCAGGACGATATTGCTGACAGCTCTCTATCCAGACAATCCGGAACAAACTGCACACAGCCAATCCCCCGTCCCGCAGGGCTGCCAGGAGGCATGCCATGACTGCCCTTCACCATCAGGCCCATTTGTGTTGGTGTCAATCTGATGATGGTCTGATGAGTCAAATTTTCTGCTCTGACATTCGGATGATAGGGTCAGAATTTGGCACGAACAACATGAAAGCATGGATCCATCCTGCCTTCTATCAACAGTCAGGCTGCAGGTAGTGGTGTGATGGTGTGGCAATATTTTCTTGGCACATTTTGGGCCCCTTAGTACCAACTGAACATTGTTTCAGTGCCACAGCCTACCAGAGTATTGTTGCTGACCATGTCCATCCCTTTATGACCGCATTGTACCAATCTTCTGATGGCTGCTTCCAGCAGGGTAAGGCACCATGTTACAAAGCTCAAATCATCTCAAATTGGTTTCTTGAACATGACAATTACTTCACTGTGCTCAACTGGCCTCCACAGTCACCAGATCTCAACTCAATACAGCACCTTTGGGATGTGGTGGAACTGGAGATTCACATCATGGATATGCAGCTGACAAATCTGCAGCAACTGTGTGATGCTATCATGTCAACATGGACCAAAATCTCTGAGGAATGTTTGAGGCATCTTGTTGAATCTGTCCACAAAGACAGCAAAAGGTGGTCGAACCTGGTATTAGCAAGGTGTTACTACTGAAGAGGCCGGTGAGTCTATATGTATTGTACACTGAATTGCAGTTGTGTGTTTACCAGACTTCCATAATTCAAAAACGTATGCTTTTCATATTCACTGAGGCCAACAGTGATGAGCCAACTTAACAATATGCAGAAGGTAGTAAATGGCCATTATTACGCTGAAATATCTCTAACTCTCCATGTGTAGCATGTGTGTAACAGAGAGAGGGAGAATGAAGGTGAGAGAATGAGTAAGAGCTGGGAGCAGAGTGGAGGAGGCTCAGGCTTGTGGAGGCAGCTAGGCTGATTTGCAGCTTCATTCCAGCGCGTGGGCCCTTTCAGGCTCTGTTGCCTGTAACAGGTTGACGTGATAAACTCTGTAGCTGAGCCAGTCAGATGTGGCACATTTGGAGGCACCCTCCTCCTCTCTCCTTTCCCCTTGGCCTGGTGTCTCATTGTGGCGCTGTGGGGCTCCAGTGTGCTGGCATTACACTTTCACACAGCAGTAATTGATTTCTTTAATTTGCTTCAAGAGAAACTGTTGTCAGCCAACCAAGCAGGCATTTTTCAGGCCACTTTAATTAAATGCCAGGTCTTTAGGTGTGATATGAAATTCGTTTGGCTCCTCTGATCTTCTACTCCTCAGACAATTCATTAACATTTTCGTTTCTGCCTTTATGTTTTACACAAAGCTTCAAAAAAAAAAATAGCTCATCAGTAACATTTCATTTCTTGCACTATACATTCAATCACTTATTTAAGTGCATTTAAACTAGAGATTAAGTGCGGTGTGGCTGTTTCACTTGAGATAATGCAGAGTTTGTAGAGCCTCAGTCAGTCAAGAAATTCTAGAGAATAATAAAGCAGGCCTCCAGCTGGGTTTTCTTTTTTTTATTGGAAGCTGTGTTATACTGTAATATTTCTAAATGTTCCTGAAGACAAGGAGATTATAGAATTAACTGCAATAAATGTCAAATCAAGTCTGTTTGTCTACATTTTCTTGAATCTGGTGACTAGCAGCTACATTCACCTATGTTTGTGGTGAACAGGTTTCATCCTGATGACCTTTGTCTCTTTCACAACAGTCTAAAGTATCATTAGGCCTATAATCTGTTTGGAATTATAGGTTCAATAGTATCAAATCTGTGTTACAGCTCACATGTAATACCTGATGAAACAACACTGGGCAGGTGTTATGTTCAGTCTAAAGCAGGAGAACCATTTATTTCAGCTATAATAGCAGGGCAGCAGGCACACCTCCCTAATAATATCCCGATGCCTCCCCACTCGCTCTGACTCAGAGATCTTCTGAAAGGCCCCTCTCCACTCATCCTCTCAGAGTGGCCTTCCTCTCATGGAGATGAACAGCAGCTGCCTCTTCCTACCTCCCACCATACGTCAACACATCAGCACCACTCTGCCTGGCTGCCTTCAAACACCCAAAAATATGAGGCCCACTAAACCCGAAAGAACAGCTAGCTGCAGTTCATGTAACAATAGTTGATGTGTGTTGACTAAAATATTTCTGCAAGCAAAAACACTTTTCTTAGCCTGACTCTCCCTATCAAATTCATAGGGAATGTGTGAAAATTAATTTGGAACGGGGCAAAAAATGAGAAGACTGAAGGGTGGGAAATGGTATCTTTTTTTCACGCTTTAACATTTAAATCACAAGCATCAAAGTACTGTCTATACCAAAACTACTATGACCTACATTATATTTAGCATTGTGAATTCAAAGGGTACTCGCAGAGCACACCTTCTGCCAGTGCCAACATCCTTTTTTTTTTTTTTTTTTTTTCTCTGCACCAAATTTCATTGAGTTCGTCCTCTGCCCATACTCCCTCTCTCTACCAAGTTTCATGTCAGGTAGTTAATTGTGTAATATAGCTCAGAGAAAGGCAGGCAAACACACCGCACAAGAATAAATGAATATCCATACCTGCCAACACTCTTGTTTTTCCTGGGATTCTCCTAGTTCAGGCCTCTGGTGTGCTTCCAATTTGCTGTTACTCCTGTAATATGCATTAGCCTCAAACTTTCTTATCAATAACTGTCAAACACTGATCAATAAATTTGGTGCTAAAAGCAAATTTATTTTACCCAAACTGCCAGATCATCTGAAACATAATTTTAATTTCTCTCTGCTCAGGCAGGCAGACAAGCTGAATAATAAATTAATTAAATCGTTATCTTAGTTATTATTGTTGCTGACCACTTTAGCTCTCGACACAGTCAAGTTTGAATTTAAAAAAAAGAAACGCAAAAATATTAATGTCAGGTCAAGCCCCATGTGCTATAGTCAGACATGTGTCACAGGGTGGGTGCAGACATCAGTAACGTTGGAAAGATTCCCAGATTTGAACTTACAAGATCAATAACTTATAAGCAAAATGCTGTTAAAACACAAACAATGCCTCCTTACAACTATAGTAAAGTAGACACAGGCTAAAAGCTATTTCATCAGCACAACCATCTACACCATGCAGCACTGAAAAGAGAGACTACAATTAAAAAAAAATCTGTATAGAGTTTTCTGGGCAGTTTATTGTCACTAAAATTACTTCATGCATCAGTGGTCTGCTCTCGGTCCTTCTACAACACTTAATTTGGGGCGAAAAGGGTTTTTGTTTTTTTCCTTTTAACCAAGAAGACAAGCATACCATGGTTTTACATTCATCGTGTTGGGAAAGTTTTCCTGAGATATCATTAATCCAAGGATAAGAGCGTCTTTATAATGTAAGCCTTTTCTTTTGGATAAGTGAAACATGAAATATAGTAATGCGTAAAGCACGCGTTTGTGTATCTTTATTTATTAATCATGTAGCCACACTCTCTGCTGTCAGGCTCTTGAAGCAGTGAGACTCATTTTCTCTGACAGCTAGCATTTTTTTCTGACTGCCTCTTTGAGCTCGTCATCTGTGACTGCTCATCATCTGTACCTGTGACAGCTTTAATTCTTGGCTGTTTGGCAGATTTTCTCCCTAGTTCATTTCTGCAGTATAGACATTTTTTTCATCCGTGACAGAATAACACGTTGCACAAACCTTTGGCAGGTTAAACTGAGATAAACAAACACCTTTAGAATTTACTCTTAGAACATTCACATGCTAATCGGATGGTACAAACTCCCAGAGTTATTGACTTCCCAGGTCTAATTGCTTTATCTCAAGTTATTAGGATTACTGCTAATAAATAGCTTTTAAAATATTCTATGTGCATAGAAACTTATGGCTACAACCCTAAACCTAACTAATATCAATAAGCAAAAAAAGAAAAAAGAAGTATATGCAATACATGAATTTGCACCATTGATTAAAAAAAAAATTCTTACCATCAACCAAATGTTTAATTTTATCTGCCTTGTTTTTGTTTTTGTCGTTACCAAGTCGACAAGTTTTCTCTGAATGTCTGATTCGGGAGGGGGGGGGATTTTCCAAGATAGAAATGAATCTATCCAATTACTCAGTCACTACATCAATGCACAATGCCACTGAAACACTCACTATAAGCAGACTTAAAAAACATGCCTAATTCAGCCTACAACCTACTTTAGTTCTTCACCGCTGATGTACCACTGCTCACTACTATCTTTGTCCACTTGGCTCTCACATATTCTGCCAGTTTCCTTTATCATCAATAACCAGTACTGATTTAGGGCAGCACAGTGCTGCAGTGGTTAGCACTGTTTTATCACAGCAATCTGTCAGTAGTGGGGCCTTTCTGTGTGCAGTTTACATGTTCTCCCTGTGCCTGCATGGGTTCTCCCCAGGTACTCCAGCTTCCTCCCACATTGTGAAGAAGGCTATGGGAAAATGGCCCTGCTGTTTACTTGATCTGTGACCTCAGTAAACACTTTCATAATAAGGCTATGGTCTCAGTTTCTAGTTTCAAGTCTTATTTAATGCAAAATTATAACTGTGGTTCCCATTACAGTGAGATGAGAGCCACCATTCACTCATCATGTTTCCAAACACTAAGATGGGAACATCTTCAATGCTCAGCTTAAAGTTTCGTAAAGGGACTTCACAACCCAATGGGTGATTAGGTCACAGTAGCTACATCTATCTTTTATATACAGTCTTTAGTACTGTACTGAAAACTGTATTGGGAACACAGAGGCAGTAACACTGCCTAGACTTCGAGGACTGTTTTTCTTTCTTTTTTCATAGTTAAGAGAAGTTTGAATTTTTGTCCTCAGAAGCAGTACAGTATGACTTCATCAAATAAAATATGACAACTGCAACTAGAGGAACTCTTTGACTGTTGTATTTGCCTTGGGTAGGGGTACTTAACAACTTAAGGTTGTGGCGTACAGTACCAACAAAATGTGTGAAAGTCTTTCATTTGTTTCAGAAAGAAAGTAATGTCTTTCTTCAAAGACTTTGGTAAAGTCAGACAAAGTGAAAAATATGTGCCTCCATGTACAGTAAAGGCAAGCTGACACCCATCATTAAATATTGCTTTCCTGACAAACATAAGCATTAACTTGTGAATTACACACAATTGCTGCAGCAAGGAGAGCTAAAGATTCGGGGTAACAAATAAAAAACCTCTAGTGTTGAAAAAGCCTTGCACATTAAGGTGTCGGGTCTTCAAAAAAGAAGAATCTGGGTGCATGCGATGTCAGGACTTCACCCAAAAAGCATTTAAAGAAAAGGTTTTCATCTGGAAATAGAGGGGCAGGCATTGTAAATGGGACATTAAAAGGAATCCCACATCAATTTCCCATACCAAATGCTGCAGAACAGGAGTCATTTTGACAAAGTAGCCATGTGATTATTTTTTATTTCCATTTGAAAGCAATTAGCTGAAAGGTCCTTCCCTTGAGTTTCTGTGGCAGAATGTGTGGAATGACTCAGGATAATTGCTGTGAAATGAACAGAGTGCCAAGTTGAGAGAAGCACGAAAACCGCAAGGGTTCCCTCTCCATGGAAACGCCCTCTGCCTTTGTCAGTGCACCAGGAAATTAGGCAGCAAGCGATAACGGGGCTTGAATGAGTAACAAATGCAGGGGGGCGAGTGATATTTACTCCATTTCAAGCCATTACAGAAATTGAGTGTTTCCCCACGTCTCATGCTGTGCCTACTGAGTGCTGGATACAGGGGGAGGAGGGTCATTAAACATGGCAGCCGCCAGCGACGTGCTGGAGAAAGCCAGTTGAACAACACAGTGTTTGCACCACCAATGGGCAGGACAGATATAATGAAGCCCAGCACTGTCAGTGTATGGCACCAACTGATGATACTGATGCCTGAAAGGAGGACAAGGTGTTAGACGAAAGATGAGGCTGAGACAGTGTTTGCGGCTCATCTCATGTCTTTGCCACAAGCTGCCTCCTCAGCTCCTGCCCTAATTGCTGCCTTGCTTGGAGGCAGCTCTCCCTCGGTATGCCTTTCATGCTTCCCTTAATTACGTCAGCCGGAAAGGAATGTGATTGTTATTGTCATTACTCTCGTTAGTAATTAAGCAGCTATTGACTCCGTCCCTACATTCAGTCTGTTTGATTAGGCCTCAGGTCTGGAGGTATGGATTAAGCTCTCCCAATGTTGCAGCTGCAGAATGCTGTAGCCTTTTGTTGGCTGGGAGACATGCGCCCATATGGATACAGACTGATGAAGTGGAAAAGATCTTTACTTTTTGTGTCACTTAAGCAGACAACCTTCAGCCTGTGCTTACAATGGAGGTGTTGGAACACCTTTTCCTTTCATGCTATGTCCTTGTTGGTAACACCCGAACGCACATCTCACCTGGGTTGGAGGACAAGGAAATCACCAATGCGGATGTGTCAGGAACGTGTTCAGCAAATACAGTGGTGGCTTGGCAGGAGAAAAGGCTTAATTTTACATACTGCTCAGCCAAAGTTCAGGAGAGCTAGAAAAACAAAGAGATCACATGTTTCATCACGTTCTTAGTTTTTCCAAGTTTGCTTGAAATCAATCAAGATAAACAGATATTTGCATATTAATATGCAGAATCTGCAAGGGACAAGATTTTTGGTACCAGATGCTTTCTGGGTTCTGTTTCAGTTCAGTTTCTATTGACCAGTCACATCTGAGCAGGCTTTGTTGTGGACAACAGTATACTGTCTGTACTCTCTGAAACACAATCTTAACACCATCGGCTATCATCTGACAACACTTCTGATGAGCCTGGCAGTTGTCACCTGAGGCTAAGTCAGAATAACCTATGAAAAAGAAGCTGGAATAAACTGACAAACAACTGTAGTTAGCATGAGCAGTGACAGCCCGAATGGCTGAGCAAAAAGTTCCATCTTGACATCAGGAAAAAGAGGGTGAAAATCTTTTCTTCAGTTTTTTTTTTTAAGTTTTTAAAGCTTCTCTAACAACATCTAGCTGTGTTAGCTGTTTTCTAAGGGCTTTTCATTAAAATATATTCAGAAAATGCACTCAGCCAGATAAGAGAGGGTATCAGATGAAGACATTTATGAGAAAAATTGGTGAATTTCAAAGCAAATTTAATTCCTTTTTAAAGCAGCCCAACATTTCTAACAAGTATTTTTTTTAATGGAAATTATTATTCTTAGTACTTGTTTTCAATCTACATAAAATATATTTTGTGCTTGTTTTTGTACATGGGGTTGGTAATTTTGGATAAAGACTTTCTAGAGTAGACTGCACAGTGAAGACGGTAAATAGCAGTAAAAAGAGACTGATCCCTACAAGCAGGATTTGTTGGGGAGCTGGCTAGAAACTGTATTCAGGCTTGTTGGGTCAGGGTGGGGACTTCAAGTTGTATCACAATATGTCAAATTTCTTTGTTAGAATAATCCATATGCTGGTGCCAAATGTTTATTAACATGCAGGCACTTTAAATGGATTCCCATTAACCTGGCTAACCAATCACTACTTCGTGACTCTTTGTAGGGGCACTTGTATATTGATTTGGAGTAAGGTGAACAGAAGTTAGGCAACTTGATGTAAAGAAGATGCTCACAGTGGGACAGTGGCAGAAAGGAAGGGAACGTGAATCAAAGAGTGAATTCACTGACACCACAATGCAGTGAATAAATAAATCTTCTTCTTTCAGCTGCTCCCTGTAGGGGTTGCCACAGCCACATCTGCCTCCATCTCTATCCCTAGCATCCTCTTCTGTCACACCAGCCCTCTGGATGTCCTCCTTCATTACACCCATGAATCTTCTCTGTGCTCTTCCTCTCCAGCAGCTCCAGCTTCAGCATCCTCTGTTCAATATATCCACTCTCCCTCCTCTGCACATGTCCAAACCATCTCACCTTTGCCTCTCTAACTTTGTCTCCAAACCGCTCAACCTGAGCTGTCCCTCTGATGTACTCATTCCTGATCCTGTCCATCCTGGTCACTCCCAGTAACAATCTTAGCATCTTCAACTCATCTTTAACCTCTAGCTTCATCTCCTGTCTTTTTGTCAGTGCCACCACCTCTCAGTCATACTTAGCAGGTCTCACTACCATCGCTATCCTTCTGTCACACTTAAATCCAGACACAGGTCTCCAACCACTTCACCCTGCATGTATTTCCTGCTTTTTAACTTTTTAAAAAGTACTTTTTGTTTTTCAGTTTCATTATATGTATGTCACAGATAATTATATTGCAATGTACTGAATATTGCACAATCATCATGGACAAAGTACAGTGGTAGTAATGTATTGTGAGTTACTATGTGATTCTCATCCTTTTTCTATTATACTGCAGTGTGTCCAGGTAAATGCCAATATATCATATTTCTACATCAGCTCTGGTCACATACCGATTATATTACTTGCTGGAGAAAATGTGTTATAGGTATAATGTGAAATACAGGGAAACTTGCTTCTCTTTCTGACCATGGCTGCTCATTAATTTGTGTAGTGTCATGCTGCTGCCAGTGTTGGCATTCTTTCTGTTTCAGGGTCTGTTTAGGTCCACTGCGTTTTGGATTGGGCTTAATTATCTTTAGATCTATTTCATACACCTCCATTTGGTCTGTACCAGTAGTGCAGTCCTGGATTTGTTAATCAGTTTGCAAAAAGCATAGAGAGCCATATACATATGAATTAAACATTTTATAATGATTCATAGAGACGGCTGCAGATAAATTTAATTGCTCCGTGTAAAAGCAAGAATCACTGCAGTGACAAGTTATCACTAAAGGTGACACCAAAATCAAAGAAACTCTGATCCTGTGGGTTGCCATTTTAAAACTCTAGGGATTCCCTCCCTTTAGGAAAGTGGAAAACAAAGATGAGAATAATAGTCTGAGTATAGAAGAGGGAGTTCAGTAATCATGCAGGAGTGACAAGGACCCAAAAGCAATTCCTGACTGAGCACTAATCCCCACTTTTTTGTGGAACGCACAGAGAGTGAGATAAGCCTGGAGGTTAATGCAGAGGCGTCTCTCCTCTGTCCTCGGCAGTGACAGCCCCTGACAGGCGGACCCCAGCAGCACGCCTTGTTTATGTTAATGTAGGTGGCCCAGGCCAGCTCCCACACTGAGCAGCACAGATAGAGATGTCAAAGGCTCATCAGAGTGGCACTTGCAACCTCTTGCCGGGCTACCCAGGATCTCTGCGTTTGCATTTAGGAGGTTGGCAGCAGGGGGAGTACCTAGGGTGAGGGAGATGGGTGAGAGGAGCGATCGTGCTGTGTGTCCCACCCACCTCATCATGTGTGGATAGTTCATCTATTTCTTCACACTTTGACTGAACCACATATAACATCTTGGAGAGAAAGTGAGATGGAAAGGAGTGAGCTTTTAATGTATGCATCTTTGAAAATGTGCATTTTTATATCAACTATTTCTTTATTCTGTTTTATTTTGATAGGGTCAGACTCTGACAGTTAGAATCACAACTAGCTACGCACCACCAGTTTTGCATTTATTTTCTTTGTCTTATTCATAAAACTGGACTAACTGATGCCTCAAACGGGAAATTGAAGGAAATATTACTTTAAATGAGTAAAGTGTGGAATAAAAGTACAGAATTAAGAAAAAAACAACCACAACAACAACAACAAACCTCATTTTTTTCATGTTCATAAAATATTTATGAAGTGTAGGAGAGGAGAAACTGTTAGCATATCTTTATTATCATAACCATTTCTAGAAGACTGTTTTTACCTAAAGAATATCAAAACATGTTGAGCAATCCACCCTCCAATCTTTTTTTCATGGAGACTTTTAAAATTCATACCCAAACCATCCACTATCCTAAGAACACGTGGCACCTCCTGGTGAAGTTCCCCATATCAGCTCTGCACCAACCATACTCTACTTTCCATTTTGTGTTGTCCCAGTGTTTATCTTAGTACTCTGAGGTATCATTCTCATCATACGCCTTGTCTCTCACTGATGAATGGTTGTGCTCGGTGACCTGCCTCCCCCCTTGTTTGTGTCAGTGTGATGTAGGGTTGACCCATGGAGGTGGGAGCAAGGTGGGGACATTGAGACAGATGAAGGGTCAGAAATGTGTGCTGAGATGCGTCTCCTCTGGGTCTCCTTCACCCCGTGCTTGCGACCCACACCAGCCTTTCATTCTAATCTGATGATAATGATATTTGCTCAGGACGACCTCTGCTTGCACAGTGTAATTACCCCCCCAGCTTTCTATGATCTCACCTATTGGAAATCGATGGGCCATAAGAGGGCCCCATCAGAGCTTATTATTATCACTGCTCGCTTTTCGTTACAGCGCGATCAGATTTAATATGTTGTTGAGTTTTTTACTGCATGTTTTTCCACCTTTTTAAGTCAGTGTGGTTAAGTAGCTATTCTTTGAATATGCACGGGCCAAATTTCTTACAGAAATGTATGTGTTAGACTATATATTAGTTTTTCAAAGGTTCAGTATCCTACTTTGAAATGATATAAATGTAAAATTAAAAATATCTATATTTTTAAGCATGTTTTTTTACCTTTATTTTTCACGTCACACGGTGCATACCAAAACAGCTTTGGTGGATATTGTTGAGTGTTATTTTTGTCCCCTTAATAGCACCTTTGGCTTCATCGTACTCAGCACTTCCACACTTATCCATGCATTTGTGAGTGGATGCCTATTTAAATCAGTTAGGTGAATCTGCTCTGAATGACTCCCTCTATTAGCTACTCATCCAGGGTTAAGTACCCTCTGGAACACGCGGCAGTGGCCATCAGGTGACCCTGCCCCTGCACTGCTTTGATTGAGACACTTCAGTTGAGGCCTTTCCGCCGTGACCTTCTGAAAGCCTGCCGCAAATAGACCTTTCTTGTATTGCCAAGGGTATGCGTGCGGTCCGCTGATCTGAACATTATTGCTACTACTTCAGCCTTATGAAACCCAAACTTGTTATTTCAAGAGTGAAGTAGTGTCTTTGTAGTGACCTTCGCACTTGTTATTGTCAGTCTTGTCAAAGAGATAAGAGGATCACAGGTGAGATTTCATCAATGAGGGTAAGTGAGAGCAAAGTTAAGGCACACTTTTTGGACTGGCGACCGAGCTTTGTTATAGAATTAAACTGATGATTTGCTTTCTTTCTGATCAATTCTTGGTGAGAGGGCTGTGAAGGTGTGTGTTGTTTATTTGTTGTTAAGATCAGGTCACAGTTTGAGTTCTCTTAAGTCTCACTCTCAGAGCTTCCTTGAGCAGCAATTTCCTTTTATTGACCCCTGTAGTGCCTACAGAGGTCAGTGCCTGACTCTGTAAACATCTAGGAGCTGTCATGGTTTTATGAGCTAAAGGAACCTAATAACATAGCAATCAGCATTTAAGACAGCACATTTAAGCACCACTGCACTTTGAAGCAGAACGAAAATGCACAGGAGAGCCTCTGAACGATGATATTTTAAGTCGTAAGGTCAGAAGAGGAATTTTGATGAAACAGACATTTTAGATGTGTATATAAAAAAAACCATTAAAGCCAAATAGATTGGAATGACCAAAGGATGAAGTTGAGAGGATTGTAGGTGGTCGTTAACGACATGAATTGGTTGTGAAAATGTATTTTTAGCACAGGACAGAAAAGGTGACAAAGGAGGAGAGGTGGAAGTGATCGATATGTTTGTGCAAAGGGCAGAGGACTGCCGAGACACAACAGTGGAAGTCATGAGTGAAGCAGTCCCTCAAGGGGACGGCAGGCTCGGCCAATGTGGAGACACAACAAATGAGGAAATGGTAGCAGAGACATGGCTGATGAGCAGGGTGTGCGCTGGGAGTGTGGGGGTGTCACAAAGTGACAGAAAATATTTGTTATGAACAAACTGTAGGCCATTTGAAGACCAGAGCAGGTTTCCAGTACACACGCTGAAAACAGACACAATGCAAAGACATACAGTACTGTGCAAAAGTCTTGAGCCACTCCTCATTTCTTTATGTTTTTCTGGGAAAATGTGAAACAGATGCAGTGATTTACTGAAATGTGCAAACATACATGGAAATATAGTATATATGACAAAACAGAGTTTGTACTATTTTAACAGGCTGAAAGTCAATATTTGGTATGACCATCTTTTTTCTTTAACACAGCCTGAACTCTTAGGCAAACTTTCTTGTATAGTCTTGAGAAATAGTTCTCCAGGCTTCTTGAAGGACTTTCAAAGTGCTTCTTTGGATGTTGGCTGCCTTTTGTTCTGTTCACTGTCAATATTATCTCACATTGCTTCAATAATGTTGAGGTCTGGGCTTTGGGGAGGCCAATCCATGACTGATAGTGTTGCATTGTGTGTTTTTCATATCCAGGTATGCTTTTACTGCATTGGCAGTATGTTTGGGATCATTGTCATGCTGAAAAATGAGGCAGTCAGATGCTTTCCAGGTGGTATTGCATTGTGGATGAAAATCTGACAGTACATTTGTGCATTCATAATTCCATCAATTTTAAACAAAATCAACAACACTGACTGAAATACAGCTCCAAACCATGATAGTGCCTCCACCCTGTTTTTTCCAAACTTACCTTAAGTGCTTGGAGGTGGGGTTTTTTTTTTTTTTTGTTTGTTTGGTTTTTTTTTGTCTTTGGTCATAACCTTTCTAGTTTTCTTATTGCCATTCCATGAGCACCAGTGGTTTGAGTGACACCAGCAGCAATCCTGTTATTTCCTTTAAACTGCAATAGATATATTAAAAATTTGTTGATTTGACATAATATTACCAACTTTGAAATATTAGTGGAGTATATACTCTAAAAAATATATACTTTAAACTACAGACAGTAAGATCACTGTCAGTTTCACAACCTCTGTAGAAATTAAATTTTGATGAGTTGATTCCTCATTTTTGCATAATTCATATTGAACCAACTGTCAGTGTTTGTAGACAGACTAATTTCCAACAACTTTCTCAACATAATTGCTCTTTCAAAGCATAATGTATACTAGCAACCTTTGGTATTTACTGTATTATTCTCCGACACTGAGTGCGAGTGCATCCATGCATGTGTGTATTTCACTCAGCTGTGACTGGTTAAGTGATTTCTTGAAGGGCTATAGAGCGACCATTTCATTTTGGCACCTAATAACAGTCAGGTCACACTGTGCCCCAGCTGATCCTTTTTGATATGGTCCGTGCACTTGCCCAAGCCCTCTTTCACAGGTGCCAATCATTATAATCAAGACTCTGCTACCCCCACCTCCAGCCCCAGCACCCATCTCTACCCCAACCCCTGAGGGTGCACGGTGGCTTCACAGCAGTTGCATTGACGAAGAGGAGAGTTTAATCGGGCCCTTCTTTGGGCAATGGGCCATATTCTTTGACCCTTTATTTACCATTTGCTTTTTTTTAACCTATATTAGTAAATTAAGAAACCTAACCCTATCACTTAAAATTTCTGATGTGAACTCAAAGCTTTGTTTCTTGATTTCTTCAGAGAACTACTCATACATCCTCCCACACTAAAGCAGTTGCTGTGCCGTAGGGCTCTGTGACAGCAAGAACTAATGGTTTTGGAAGCTGGAGCTTTCCCCATATATATACTCCAGACACATTTCAGCTGTTGTGGGGATTCAAAGGGGTCATCAAGCAAAGGTTACTGTTTTCAAAAAGGCCAAAGGTGAAAGGCGAGCCTAGTTTCCAGATCCCATGAATCAGTGGTTGCACATTATATTTAGCGAATGGCTGCGTTCGACTTTGCCCTTTTCTGAGATGAATTACTAACTTCATTGCCCTCCCCAATGGACTGGTCAGTGTTAAACCAGTGACAGCAAGACAGAAATCAAATTGAACTTGAGATCAAATCATGGCAGCAAGTGCCAGAGGCAGCCTCACCTTTCAGGAAACCTTGTAGACCAACTGTGTGCTACTTTTTTCCCCCATTTGTTTGATGCTGTTACACTGCTGTGGAAATGGTGAAACTGGCCAAATAAGCTTGGTGTTAGTAAAATCATACTATTTTCCAAAATTAGTAGACGCTCACAAGATGTCGTTGGGTACTGGTGCCTTGATGCAGTGGCTGTGTCAATATTGAACATGGAGGATAACAGTTCTTAATTAGGGGGCTAATAAACCTGGCAGTGTTACAGTTTCAGTTTCTGGAAATATTGAAAGATCTGCTTTGGTCTGAGTAATGTAAATTTTGTCACTACCAACAATATCCAGTTGCCTCCAAGTTTATTGTGACCAGTACTACACTATCATAACACATGCCTCCTACAGGCAGATTCCATGCACAACAGCTACTCCATATTGTCCACATTACTACAAGCAAGTATAATCCCAGGCTTAGGAGGTATAAGGGGTGGCGATGGGCTATGTTAAAAGTGATTTGGAACCTTTGTGTTTTGCACTTGTTTACTTGCATTTTCCTTTCTGGTTAGGCTTACTGTTATCCTCCACGTTCAATATTGACACAGCCACATTACTTGGTTAGGTTTTGAAAAAGATTGTAGGTTTGGGTTAATATATGCCCACTCACATTGTGAACCTCTAAATGTTGAAAAATGAGGGTTACACAGTGCAATTAAATGTGAGCCCAGCAGGTCCTTTACAAGTGTTCCTATGTGACTAGTTGTGGAGTGACAGATCTGTCTTACTATTGCCATAACCTGTAACACTGTGTTATAGACACCTTGTGTGCATCTGTGAGATGCCACTAGGGCAGTGTTTACATTTTCAGTATTAAAAAAAAAAAAAAAAACCCTTATCTTTCTCTAAACTTGCCAAAATGTCTGGCAGCTATCCTTCACCATGCAAAGGTCTCAGACAGTGGTTTCATTTTCTTTATAAGCCATAAGCTCATGACAGTTATTTACAAAGTTAAAGCTACATTGTGGACCTTTGGACTTCCCCTTTTGGCAGTGAGTGTAACTACACAAACACAGCTAACCCTTGCAATTACACGCCTTCTTTCTTCTACATTCTTTTCTTTTCTTTTTTTTTTGGAGACACCTCTAGGTTTTTCTGCAATATTCCTAGTTGTTATAATCTACCCACTTTATAATCCAAGTCTGAACACAGTGTAAAAACATACATACATCCATTTTAATGCCACTTATCTGCGTCTTGGCCTCAGAGACAGCAGTCTCAACAGAGGTGCCCAGATCTTTCTTTCCCCAGCCACTTCCTGCAGCTCTTCCATACTGAGCATACTGAGGTATTCCCAAGCCACTTGAAAGATATAGTCTCTCCAGTTTGTCTGCCTCAGGGTCTCTTCCTTATTGGACATGCCTGAAACACCTCACCTAGGAGGCATCCAGGAGGCACAATAGTCAGATGCCCAAACCACCCCAATGGTTCCTGTTGATGCAGAGGGGCAGTGACTGGTCTTTCCTAAATGACCCAACTCTAACCGAAGCATATATCTCCACAGAGTCGAAGAAAGTCTTGGATGGACCTCAAGGTTGCAAAATCTATAATCCTATGATTTTACTGACAGTTTGGTATCTATTCTCTATTCTCATAGTTACCACAAACATCAAATTTAGAGGGTTAATAGAGGTCTAATATACTACAATTTAGAGAGAGATTCACCCGGTGCTGATAGGTGTTATGCAGACCTGTTTGGAAAGGACTTGAATGTAATGGATATTCATTTATAAGCAAGTACTTCTCTCCAGCTTTAAATGTTAAAGGTCTAAATACTTATGTAGGAAACCAAAGCACTACATTGAAATCTTTGAAAATGAGGTCCCAAAGCATTAATTTACACACATGATATGTCCTTGAAGTCAGTGCATTGGTCTGGTGCAAGCTATCTCAAAACCAATACCAAAAATACAATGCCAAAACTACTGTGTCTGTGTGAGTACACAAGAATGTGGTCAAAGGATACTTTTTCAATTAAAATTTAACTCCAGTGCTAAAACCTAATGAAACTGCCCTATAATAAGCCCTTTCTTCAAAAAAGGTTGTAAAGTTTAGTTATTGTTGACACATGAAATAACAGAAGCACCCACTTTGTGAAATGCAGTGCAGTTCAAACACACTGTAGCCTCCAAAATTACACTAGAGCTGAAACAAAACCTCTAAAACAAACCAGGATATACTGCAGGATGGTTTTATTAGCCTGCATTTGTGTGAGTGTATACCACTTAAAGAGGAGACTCAGCTACTCAAATATTAATCATCCACAACACAAAAAGAGCAGTTTCTCTATTTTACACCAGCAAATCCTGAGCAAACAAACCGAGACCAGCTATTTCTTTTCTTGTACTAAAACCTGAATTTACAATGTATCACCTCAAAGGACTACTTATTCATTTATTTATTCATGTATTCAGTCCTGCCAAGGTCCAACCTTCATATGCTTTATGTTTACACTCTCCATGTAACATACAGATCTATATACTGTCACAACATCACAGTTTTTTCTCCAAATTAAATGTTTGCAAATATAATACAATAAAAAAACATAAAAATATGTATTCTTTTAAGATTAGGTGTCAAAAATATTTATCTTAGATGTACAGATATATATGGTTTCTCAAACAATTGATCAATTAGTTTAATTCACAAAAATCCTTCTCGTACACACAAGTGCAAGAGTCTGCCATGAATACTAGTTCTTGTCACATACAGGACTGTTCTCCTTGTAAGGAAAACAGGGTGCAAGATTGTGGCGCCCTGTTCAGCTGCGGCTGCACTGGCTCTCAATAGCAATGGACATTTAATGGCTAATAATCCTCTATGACCACATGGTTTGGCAGCAAATTTGCAGTATGGTATAGCCAAACTAATATACAACCATCAGTCGTCATAGCATTGCACGAAGCCAGCAGATTAGGGACTGTAGATGCAACCACTCTGGTTGGTCTGCATTGCCTCGGACTGTTACACCAGCAACACCCAGCAGCCTATGAAGCAGAGGAGTGTCCTACCAGCATTGTCTGTTACTGGAGTAGACGGAAGTGGTGCAATTGAAAGTGGAACAACAGTTGAGCTAAAGGCTAACTCGTGCAGGACACTGCTTGCTTCCATCCTGCTTGCTAATGTCTGCTCTTTGGAGAAGAAACTGCCATCAGTGACTTGCAATATACTCATCCTGGAGGTGTTTTCCCTGTAGCAGGAGACTTTAATCAGGTCAGCATGAAGACGGCCATCAGTAGACTTTTCAACTATGAAAGCTATGGACCTAACCTATTTGAACATAAAGGAAGCATTTAAGGCATCATCCCACCCCTACATCGGCTCCTCATACCATCTTTCTGTGATGCTAATTCCTGTATACAAGCCATTGCTAATCAGAGGAAAAACCTACTGTGAAGCAAGTGAGGATCTGGCCTGCAGGAGCCATGGAAGTATTACGAGTGCTTTGAATGCACTGACTGGGATGTGTTCAAGGCAGCTGCAACTGACAGTCGGCATACAAATGCGAATGAGTTTTCTGAATTTATATCTGCATACATTCAGAAGTGCATGGAAGATGTCTCTGTCACCAAGAGTATCACCATATGGACCAACATGAAACCATGGATGACCAAAGAGGTACATACATGTACAATGCTCAAAGCACAAAATAACACTCCTGTGACATTGTGGCATTCAGAACAGCAGGAGCCAACCTGAACCATGCAATAAGAGTAGTAAGTGTGACCATGGAAAAATTTTCTTCCATAACTCTATGAATACCAGACAATATGCCAGGATATCCAAGCCATTATGGACTTGGACATAAAGCTACTCCCCCAGACTGTGAGAACAATAACACTTTTCTAAACAAGCTCAACAAACATTTTGAGAGGTTCAAGGCACTCAACAACACACCTTTAAAGAAAAGCGTTCCACATCTTGATGAGCAGACACTTAGTCTTGAAACAGACCTTGGAAGGAGTGAACATAAGGAAAGCAGCAGGCCCTGAAAACATACCAGGACAGGTGCTCAAGGAATGTTCTGACCAGCTAGATCCAGTTCTCACAGACATATTCGACATGCCATTGAACCAGGCAGTTATACCATCTTGTTTCAAGACTGCTGCCATCATTCCAATGCCCAAAAGAACCACAGTCACTCATCTTAATGATTACTGCCCCATAGCACTCACCACCATTATGAAAAAGTGCTTCAAGAGGCTGGTAAAGGACCACATTGTTTCCAGACTCCCTCCTGCATTCAACCCATTCCAGTTTACTTACTGCCCAAAGAAGAAGACACCCTCTCCTCTGTACTACTGTATGTCTAAGCCTGGCTCATCTGGAGGAGAACACTCATGTGCAAATGCTGTTCATGGATTTCAGTTCAGCATTTAACACCATCATTTCACAGCACTTGGTAAATAAACTGGTTCCCCTGGGCCTCAGCACCCCTATGTGTAACTGGCTGCTAGACTTCCTCACCAGCAGAACCCAATTTGTTTGGGTGGATACCAGTGTCTCTAGCATTATCTCACTGAGCACCGATTTACCTCAGGGCTGCGTCCTGAGTCCACTGCTGTTCAGGTCTGCTATTAATCACATTGTGAAGTATGCTGATGACACAACAGTAGTGGGCCCATCCAAAACGATAGTGACCGGGCCTACAAAGAGTAGCTGAACCAACTAGTGGACTGGTGCAACACTAAAGAACTCTTGGCTCTGAATGTTGAAAAAACAAAGGAGATCATCGTTGACTTCAGGAGAAGCCAACACAGTCACATACCATTCCTCATCAACAACACCACAGCAGAGGTGGTCAGCAGCATGAAGTTCCTGGGGGTACACATAATGGACACTCTGTCTTGTCTTCACACCAGAGCTGTTGTAAAGAGAGCTCAGCAGCACATGCTCTTTTTTCACTAGTTGACGGTAACTTCTCTGTGGCTGGCTGACAGACCAACAACAGTACAAGCAAGAGTGGCCCACAAACTGGGTGTATTACATACTTTGTACACTCCCTCCACCTGACAACAGACCTCTCTGCAGGTAGATGGTCCATCCCCGAACTGCCAGCAAACTGCGAACGCGCCACCCCTGCTGAACCATAAATTCTGCTTTAGACTGGAAGTCCCTGTGGAAAGTGGAGAGTATAGTTGAGAGGATCACTGGGACTCCACTTCCCAACATCCAGGACTGAAGAGCACTGCCTGATCAGAGCAAAGCAAATAAAACGTGACTCCTCCCACCCCCACCATGCACTGTTCCTCCTGTTGGCCTCTGGCAAGAGGTTCTGCAGCATCCCCAGCAGAACAGCTAAATTCTGCAACAGCTTCTTCCCCCTAGCTATCAGGCTTTTGAATCCTCAGTAAGCCCCCTCATCACTGACATACACATACACACACATACACACACATTGGACTGTTCCCTGGACTATGGTCAACACAAGTTTACAAAACACAGAGCTAATGTGCAATATATAGTTTTATGTATGTATATATATTTTACTAATTTTTTTTAAACTTGTTTATTCCCTTTTTTTTATTTATTATACAGAACCTTCTCTCGCCCTGTGGCAGCTGGGATAGGCTCCAGCCCCCCCCGCGACCCTGAATTGGATAAGCGGAAGAGAATGGATGGATGGATGGATGGATGGATACAGAACCTTTGTTGCACTACTTTGAGCCATGCAATGTATTTTCATTCTGATGTTCACTGTTTTGGTATATATCCTGAATGACAAATAAAGTTTGTCTGTGTTTTGGTGCATAGTCTGAATGACAAAGTCTGTCTATCTATCTATCTGTCTTTCTGGCAAATCAGTCTTGTTGATTTAAACTGAAAAAAAAAATTCACACTCCTTCTATCTCAAGTCAGCAAATTCTTAGAACATTTTTTACCCTACCCCTAAAAATGTTATGGTCCAAAGTTTGGACACATATGATTGCTGTAAAATTTTTTCTTCATATATCAATTAGTTTTCAATATATATTTTTCTGAAAAATGGTCCATTGACCCACTTTCAGACCATTTTTTCAACACATTGAAATCTAAGGCAATGTTTGAACAAGAATATCACAAAAACTATTAAAGATAAAAGCCTACAAATTTTACTGCCCTTTCTTACCATGAAAATGAATCAGGATCTGTATTTTGGGACACACACATCAAAAAATGTCAGAGTATTGGCTAGTTAAAATATGAAACAAAAAACTGAGCTGTCCTGTAAAGTCCCATAATTGATCACACACTAAAAAAAAAACAAAAAAACTTCACATTCAAAAGACAATTAGTGACAATTTCTGAATGGTATATAGTTGAATTTCACAATACTGTAAAATAACAATTCTTAGTTGTATCACAATAACAAAAATATCAGTAGATTATCCTATCTAAATAGAACAAAATTCTGGAGTTTCCAGGAGGCTACTCTAATTATAGCTCAGAAAATAATTTTGTTAAATATGTGCATATTTTCCATTTTCAAGACCTGGACCACTCCATCTCAAATCATCAAATTTTTAGAACATTTTCTGCTCGACCACCTTTGATTTGCATAAAAATTTTATGATCCAAGGTTTGAACATGATTGACAATGATTGCTATGAATGAATGAATAAAACGTGACCGGCATCTGGATAAAATGTCATCCTCTTCCTCCTCACCTCAAGCCTCGTCTCCTAAACTGAAGTCAGGGCTCTAATACACAAAAACATGCATAAACATTTCACTGCCCTTTCTTACCATCAAAATGAATCAGGATCTGTAATTTGGGACATAAAAAAATGTCTGTGTATTGGCTAGTTAGAATATGAAAAAATTCTAGCCATCCTGTAAAGTCTAATGTATGAGCACACACTAAGCAGGAGGAACAATACGGTTTTCGTCCCGTCACGGAACACTGGACCAGCTCTTTACCCTCTTGAGGATATTTGATGGTGTGTGGGAGTTTGCCCAACCAGTCTACATGTGTTTTGTGGACTTGGAGAAGGCATTCGACTGCAGTAACAGTAACAGAATATCCTCAACAACTCACCTCAGTATCACTGTCATGGGACAGAAGTGAGCTTCACTGACTCATCGATTCATATCAGACTCCTTTCTCAAAGTTTTACAGCCTCCTCCAGAGTAAATAGACATGGACACATATTAACAGCTGAGGTAAACAGCGGACTGACAGCCTACACTCACTATAGATGAACAATGGCTAGAGTTGTTTGTCCTACAGCGGCCACCATAGATAGGATTATGCACTTGAACTGGGAGGGATAAGAAAACAGAACTCAGCTGACTGCAATCTGCTGACATCTAGTGGTGAGGTTTTATACACTGTAACTTTAACCTACTGTAACTTTGGATTTGCAGGCACTATATTCATAGAACCCTGACTTCATGTTGGATTAGTGTGCATTTTGTCTGCTACTGATTTGTTTGATTAATGTTTTCATTGACACAAAAACATGTTTTTCTTTGTGTGACACAAGGCTTTAAACAGATTTTTTTTAATTTTCTACTTGGTATTAAAAAAGACATTTCTGTTTCTATGTGGAATGAATTAAATACCCTTTAAAAAGGTCAGAATCTGCAGTGGTGGCAGGGTTTCTCAGTCTGTTTGTACATGTTATGAGTGATGAGTCATTCACAAACATTGTGAGAACAAACTGTTTCAGAAATGTGACTTGGGTCTATGGGTTTAAGGCTGAGTGTTGCATATTTTATGTACTTTATTCAGCTTCATCTTATGTCACTAGTTTATATGGTATGTGGTGTTTTTTTTCTGGCCATCTCCACTCTGCTGTATATTTTCTCTGGTAGTTGGAGGAGTTCAGGTTGTGGTAGCAGCATGGCCTCAACCAGTGTTTTAGCCTTAATCTGTAATTGCATCCAGTGAAGGAGGAATAGCCTCTCTAACGTGACCGGCCATGGAGCACAAGGCCAGAGCCGCCACGCAAAGCCAGACAGAGATGGAGAGATTGAGCAGGAACAGCAAACACAGATAAAAATGAATAAAAAAGAGAAAAGCAAACGGATTGACTTTGGTAAGAGGTCACTTTTGAAAGTCCT
Organism: Heterochromis multidens; assembly: GCA_015108495.1. Taxonomy (NCBI): domain Eukaryota; kingdom Metazoa; phylum Chordata; class Actinopteri; order Cichliformes; family Cichlidae; genus Heterochromis; species Heterochromis multidens. The sequence continues at coordinate 11,457 of VUQS01067676.1, read as the reverse complement.
CCCAAGTGATTGTTTGAAAGTACCATTTTTTTCTCAGTTCAGGACACCCCAGAGATGTGAAGTGTAAGGTTATAGTATGGCCCAGTGCTCTATATTAATGGTGACTTTGGCTCACCTAATACGGATTCTCAGGGTTATAGCCCCCGGGTGCCTGCTGAGCAGAATGTGAATGCAAAAAGAGCCGATCCCTCTCCCCATCCCCTCCATGGTCACCAGGGCCCCACCAGCCCTCGCTCAAGGTTACAGCCTGGCAGCAATGAAGCCATCAGCGCTGATTTTAAATGATACCCTGGACTAGCCACTACTTAATGTGTTCCCTCTCCCTTTACTTTTTCTTTAAACTCTTGATTATTCTCTTTTCAAGTTGATTGTGTAATGCATGATCAGAGGAGAAGCTGAATGGGAAAGACTCATTTCTCCTTGAGTCAGTCGCCAGATTTCCTGCTGGGAAGAAAAAAGGAGAGGTTATGATCAAGGGCCTGCCTCTTAAGCCCTGAGCTATGCACAGGACGTTTTTGTATTTCAGTATATTTCAAAGTGAAACGAGCCTCAGTGTAAATACTTTTCACATGCTAAACTGCAGAACTACAAGCCTCTGTGTGTCTTAAACATTATTTGTACATTTTCCAGAGAAACTACACAGGCCTACAATTCCCTGTAATCACACTTTAGATTTACTGTTTCAGGAAAAGACAGCTCTGTGCTACGGCTGTCAAATGATACCTCTGATGGACATTTTTTGTGTCACTCCCATCTCATTGCTCATGTAGATTCCACTAATGCTTATTTGACGAGTAAAAATGTTATTCTAATGATGGTCGAGGGAGCTGGGTTTTTGCAGGTAGTTGTTATGGAAACTGCAGCTGCAGCTTAACCGTAGGATAAGCCCTCCTTTCTTACCTCTCCCCCATCTTCTCTTCCTTTTCGATCTAGTGAACACAGCATGTTGGAGTCATTACCAGAGTACAAATGGTTAAGGAAAGAGCCAAGACATGGGGGACAACATTAACACAGATGCCCACAGAATGTGTGCAACTGTTAAGTTGCTTTCCCTGAGCCACATTCTGGAAGAGAGAATTCTCACTTCTTCTATTTGGTTTTATTTTCATACATTCTTAAAATATTTTGTTCATTTATCATTTAATAAACACATCATAGTTAGTATACAGTAGAATAAAATATAATAAGAAGAATAAGAATGATAATAAATAACCAGTTTATCACGGTGTTGTGGTGAAACAAAACATCAGCCTCAAGGGATGAAAAATAAAGATAACATTGAGGTGGCAAAAACTGCTGTTCCTTGAATGGTCGCTTGAGGCTGGTTCCAAAAATGAGACGATCCCCATACAGCACAACAAACACATGTAGTGTGGTACAAAAACATCTTTATGACTATTTTCCATGTTCGTGAAAACTAATTAAATTCCATTGAGGCTTAAAGTTATTCATCAATAAAAGTCAGCCGCTTTGACAGATAGGTGGTGTTGTTTCATCCAGTTCAGCTTTTTTCTGTTTTTAGGGAGTAATCCTTTGTTTAAAGCTTGTCTTTCACTCGATAAAATTATCGTCCCTTTTAATATTATATTGAAAAACTGATGCACCTTGCTAGTCAGCACTAACGTTAGTTGACAGTGCCCCACTACTACCTTCTACCTTCTCATTCAAATATGGTCTTGTCAAAAGCATCAAACTTAAGGTTTCAAAATAGTAGTTGGGTGGCATGACAATAGAGAGGCCCCCTTTTTTGTACTAAAATTCATCAGTGTTTTAAGAACCTAATTTATTCAAATGAAAGTTGGAGAACACAGAGGAAAGCTACAGTAAAGCTACAGAAGTTCAAATAAAATATGTTAACGTACTGTTAATGTACTGTTAACATAGTCTGACACGATGTTTAAATTAGGCAGCTTGCTGAAGGCTGTTGGCAGCCATCCTACTTTATATGGCAGTGATACCTGCAGCAAGCAGGGGTGTACCAGACCATATTTTTTCCAAGGCTTTAGTAACATTATTTTGCAGATTTAGATTGATATAAAATATAAATAAAATATTATATTAATTAAATTGAATTATTATTTAAAGATATAAAAATTAAAGCTTATTTTTTTCGCAGGCCAGTAAAACTCTGAGGCACTGACCTGGGGCTGTCAGGTTGGCACGTAGTGTGTTTTTCTTGTTCCACGTCTCCCCGAGATTCCTACTTTTTTGATTGTTTGCTCCAGCTCGGCTGACATCTGTGTTTTGTATTTTTGATGAAGACTTCTGTAATAAAACTAACCTTTACGTTTGCTTTTTGCCTCCTAAATCCTGCATTTGGGTCCATGTCCTGCCCACCACACTGCCAAATCATGACAGAACATGGGTTTTTTTAGGTGTGCATCATAATATCTTCATTTCAATTGTACAGTGATGAAAGAGCTTGCTACCGCCCCACATTTCTTTTATTTTTCACTTAATATCTTGATCTTTTAAGAGTATCTTATGGGTTTATAATGAAAATGCATTAATTTTTGTTTCTGCAATACAAAGAGAATTACGGTGGCCCTGAGAGGTCAAATGCACTGCAACTTAAGAAAACACCAGCAAATAGAAAAACGCTGCAAAAGCTCACAAAACACAACGGAAATAGAAAAAAACAAAATCTCACGAAACACAACGGAAATGTTTCTGGGGACACAATAGCGTGACGGACCAGCTGTGGAAATGACAGAAACCGAAACATTTGAAGGAGACGCGCTTAAAAGAAGCAGAGGGTTCATCGGTGTTGTGAGGGAGAAAAAGATGCAGGTAATGTGTGTTTTAATCACATGACTCATATAATATTGTAGATACATGTTTGCTGTTAGCCGTTTACTGTTAGTTTGTCACTTCCACAGCTGGTCCGTCACGCTATTGTGTCCCCAGAAACATTTCCGTTGTGTTTTGTGAGGTTTTGTTTTTATTCTATTTCCGTTGTGTTTATTCAGGTCTTTATGCAGGTCTTTGTCTTTGTTAGTACCTTCCAAAATGCTTGTTTGTATTACTTCCGGCACCAAAAAACAACATACTGACTGGGACATTAACAATGGTCTCCCATGTCAAACAGTTAGGTCACACTTGCTCGATGGAGACATTTACCCACATCTTCCCTTCTATGTCACATTACTTCCACCCTTGCTTCAGAGTGAAATCTCCTGTAATTTGCATATCTACAAGAGGTCCTTGTCAGGTAAGCACAAATATAGGCCATTTCAGGCATTTGAACAAAGGCTAGATCCTGTCATTTTTTTAGTGAGGTCATTTTCTGGCACCAAATGGTCTGAGAGAACAGAACATTCAGTCTATTCTAGTTACCCACATGTCAAATACTGCTGTTAGTCAAAGGCACTGGTGTTTCAAAGATATGCACAAGGTGTTTTCTGGTTTCTGTGCCGGGTTTAAACATGAGTGAGACAGGTATCTTATTCTCCATCTTATCACATATGAACACATAAAAACCCCTGGGTAAGCCAAAATTTTCAGCCTCAATTGGTTAATGTTGTGAAGGAGCATATTTTAACCCAAACCACAGTTTCCTAAACCTAACAAAGTAGTTTGTGGTGCTTAAAACTAACCAGTAAAAATAAAGTAAAGTAAAACCTGAAAAGCAAGCGACAACAAAACAAATCAGCAGCTGAAAACAAAGTGAAAAAACAAAGTGCGATACATGAAGATCCTGGATGGGAAACCTCTTCCTTACTTCACAGCCCTCTAACATCCAAATGTGGACTTGAAATGTGTTGCCCTATACAAGAGAACCATTGGGAAGTCCAATATCGCCACTCCTTTGCCTCTAGGCACAGACACCAGAGGACACCAGAGTTAGGACTTCAACTAACTCTTATACCAGCAGCGAGCAGCAAATGTGAAGTCCTGGTGTGAGAAAGTGTTGCAGCATTAGCTTGCAGGTACTGTGGCAGCACATTTGTATATTAAGTATTAGGTAATAGTAGCCTCCTTGTTCTTTTCCTGCAGTCTGAGGACCTATATTGCAGACAAAGCAATTAAACAAAACTATATCCTTTCTGTGTTTGACACAAAAGCAGAAAATTGTCTGTTCTTCAGTTTACACGTCAGTGGTTGCTCTGAACTCTAAATTAAGGGTTGATCCAAAGGAGAATCCTTTTGTAGGAGTATAATTTGAAACGTAATACCAAATGTACTTGGACAGGCTTGGCATGTCACTTTAATTAAGTTATTGACCAAATGGACATGTTTTAATTGATGGAAACATTGTCAGAGGTTGCTCAAATGATGCTGAAACTGTGAATGTCAGAAACAGGAGCAGGAATTTATTCCAGTTTAGCCTTCTTAGTGCTAACACAAGCACTTCAATTAGTCAGTGATTAGAACCTCATATTAAAAAGTACCTTCAGATATGTTCTCTGAACCAGACTTCTCACATTCTCGGAACAGCTTGTCTTTCCCCACACAAATGTTTAATTCAGAAAAGAATTTAGATTGGAGTCGAAGAATTTCTCCGCAGATTGAAGGCCAAAGAAAATGTAATTACTGTGAGTAAAAAAGTGGATATTTTGGCATCATTTTTTTCCAATTTTGACATGGCTTATAATAGGATTGAACTGTTTGCAGTGACTAATGAGCTCCATGTGAGATCACTCAAGGTTATAGCCGGCAGCTTCACAGCTTAATGTGACTTGGTGTGTGACAAGTTCCCTCGGTTTCCATCTAGGCTCTGTGTTACTGAACTTCCACAAACTTGAGCTGAAAGTGTGCTGATGTCAGTAATGATCTCCAAGTAAACCCAGCTAAAATAGCACAGTGACCTCATTATTGTTTCCATAGTTACAGAATGGCAGGGTTACAGTTCCTATCTATAGCGGCATTCACTTCACACGAAATACTGCATTTTGACGGATGATAGTAGTTAAAAGCTAAATTGCAAAAACGGCTCATGATAATCAGATTTATAGGCAGGATTCTGTAAGTGCTGCTTGTTTTGCAGCTGGATACTAATGCATTCAATGTGTAAAGCTCAAATCCACAAATTGTGATCAAATTCTCTAACAATTGCTTTGACAAATTGAAATTAGAAGTAAGTGATGGTGGAGAGTTGTTAATAATGGTTTACATCAGTGTTTTGTGTTTTGTTTATCAAATATTATCATTAAAATTGCACAAACAATGATATCAATTCCCAGACCCTGAAACTGCTTCACTGCCACCCACCCACCTATTTCACTTTCTGTGCCAGAGAAAGCATCACACACTTAACTGAACCAGCTGGCTTTGTCAGGCAGGGATCCAAAACATGGATCTATATTTACTAAGTTATATCACTGTACATGAGTCGACTAAAATAAAATGAAACTCATAATGATAGCAGCACTCTCAGGCCTCTTTAGATAACGTTTTTACATTTGTGTAAAAGGTAAAATTTGAATCATACATATCAAATTCTTGGATGTGAGAGATGGTGGTTAGATATCCTAAATTATAGTATGGCTTTTACGAGTGAGGCAGCTCTTTTTTTTATAGTTTTTTTTGTTACCCAACCACAGTCTTGCCTGTTTCCGTTTTTGGTGTTAGGTGACTCATTGTAAACTCAGCTGCAACAAAGGCAGAGGAGAGGCACAGCTGGGGGCGTGTCAGCAGAACTTGGACAGATTGGTGTCAAGAATAACAAATATTTTGGCTTTGTTGTCTGCTTTTTCTAGGTCAGTTGTTTATTCCACAAACTGCTAGTGCATTCTGTAACATGCAACATCTCAAAATTATGAACATTAACATGGTGCTGTAACAACTTTCACTCTGTTGCAAAATGCTTACCACCATGACCCAGCCTATAGAGATTTGTTCCCATTCGGCCTCAAGAGGATTAGTGACGCCCAACAGTGATGTCTGACAATCGACAAATTTGGTGACTGATTTATTTGTTCTGTCATATAGTGCTCCTGCCATTATTGCGGTGGCAAGTCCTAATGACAGTGTCTACTGCTGTCAGCTGATAGTGAACACTGTATGGGGTGTTGGATTGGAGATAGTAGGCAGTGGCCCCTGATTACTGATGAAAGTATCTTTTATTGATGCAGTCTTTTTTTATGTTCTCTTTTTGATTTTAACTTTGTTGTTGAGAGGTTGAAATGTTATATTTCACAGTAATACTAATAAGTTAGTTGACTGAGTAAATCTTCTTTCCCAAATGCAGCCCCTAGAGAGTGTCTTAACCAAGCAGCTTCAGACTCAAGGTAGCCACATGACCAAGGACACTACCAGTATCACTGAAACCAATTGGCTCATATATACCACTGCAACAGCTATCCTAGAAACACTTGGGTATAAGATCAGAAATGCATGTAGAGAAAGCCCGTGTGGAGAGCAAACCTGGAAGCAAAGATCGGGGAAGCCTGGAAGAATGTTAGTCAGCTAACAGAGGTGCAGAAAGGTGTCATGAGAGACATGTCCTGGATGAATAAGACGTTCAACAAGATGACCTTAACTGAGGTCCTAGCCAAACAAAGGCTCACAGTTCTGGGCATTAAGCTGAAGAGATTCACCGGAGAAGCAGAGGTGAAGAGAATAAATGGCCTGTTCTCCAAAGACCTTTCCAGTATATACTGTCACCTGCAAGAGAACAGTAGTTTGAGGGCAGACCCATCCAGAGCTGAGACTGAACAATATTGGAAGAACCTCTGGGAGAAAGAGGTGTCACACAATACCAACACCAAGTGGCTGGTGATCTAAGGGCAGCCCACAGCAACCTCCCAGAACAAAAACCAGTCAGCATCACAAAGGCAGACATCCAGCAATGAGTCTCAAGAATCAAGAGCTGGACAGCACCAGGATCTGACATGATCCACGCCTAGTGGCTGAAGAAGCAAAGCACCAGTTACCAGTTGATAGAGCAGTACACCAGGAGCCTAAGACCAAGCAGACCAACCTGAACATTGTCAGGTTCACTGCACTGCATTGACTACAAGAACTGTGAACTGGGAATGTTGAAGACGATATTGGAGGACAACTCTAAGGCAATCGTACAAGTCACCATCAAGTGCGGAATATACCAAGGTGATGCACTGTCCCCACTGCTGTTCTGCATAGGTCTCAACCCTCCAAGCTAGCTCATCACTGACATCGACTCACTGATCCACCTCACCAGGATCTACAGCAAGGACAGTGGGTGTCATTCAGACTGAATAAGTGTGGCTGAATGGTTGCAAAGAGAAGGAAGGTGATCTGGACTGAAGGGGAGGAGATCCTAGAAGGCAAGATAGTGGACATACAGGACAGTTACAAGTACCTGAGTGTCCCACAGACCAACAGGAACAATGATGAAGATGCAAGAAGGTCAGCCACAGCCAAATACCTCCAAAAGGTTGCCCTACCAGTCATTAGATACCCCACTGGAATAATAGGCAGGCCCCAGGAGGAGATAGATGCCACTGATGTCAAGACACGAAAACTCTTCACAATACACGTAGGTCTCCACCCGAAGTCCAGCACCCTGAGGCTCTATGAGCAACAGAGAGAGGGAGAGCGAGGACTAGTGAGTGTCAGAGCCACAATCCAAGAGGAAACAAAGAGCATCCATGAATACATCAGAAAGATGACCCCCTCCAAGATGAGCAGCTCCAAGAGTGCCTGCTGAAGACAGATGGTGATGAGGAACAAGGAGAGGAACTACCATGGAAGATCAGGCCCTTGCATTGGATGTACCATTGACAGACAGAGCAAGTACCTGACATCAAGAAATTCTACCAATGGCTAGAAAAGGCTGGTCTAAAGGACAGCACAGAGGCTCCAATCATGGCAGCACAAGACCAGGCCCTAAGCACCAGATCTATAGAGGCAGGAGTCTACTATAGCCGACAGGACCCAAGTTGCAGGCTGTGCAAAGGTGCCCGGAGACATAGTACAACACATAGTAGAACAAAGTAAGATGCAAGCTGGGACAGCATACGCTAAGATGCACAACCAAGTGGCTGGAATAGTGTACAGGAACATCTATGCTGCATATGGATTAGAAGTCCCTAATTCCCAATGGGTTTAGAACAGCAGGCCAAAAAAAAGACCACAAAGGTCTTATGGGACTTCAAGTTCCAGAAAAGACAAGCAGCTGTTGACCAACCAGACATAGTTTTGGTTGACAAGGAGCAGAAGACTGTAGTTTTGATAGATGTGGCAATCCAGCAGACAGCAACATCATAAAGAAGGAGCAGGAGAAAACAGCTAAGTATCAGGGCAGAAGGAACAACGGGAGCTAATGTGTAAGGTAAAGTCCAAAGAGGTCCCAGTGAAAATAGGAGCATTAGGAACCAAAGTTTCAAATAATAAGGTCAGCATATGTTTGAGTAATCCCTATGAGCCAAAACATAAGGCTTCAGATTGCTCTAAGTGCACAGGTTCAGATAGCTTTTTTTCAGGCACAGAGCTCCTACTGGGATCACAGAAGCACCACCCACCTGCTGTTCAAACCTTCTATTGCGAGGGGCAGCCAATCACAAGAAAGTCAGCTTAAAGGGAAGGGAGCTAATACAGCTTGTTTCAGACACTGGTTAAACTGAGGTGCTGCACAAATGCTATCTAATCTGTTAATTATGCAAAGCTACTCTAGTTCGAAAGGTTAGGCACTGATAACCAGCTAGACCCAGACTTTCTCATCAAATGTTACCACAACGGCAGGATGGCCAGGTTGCTGTTATGGCAGTCATCAATGTTATTGAGTTGTATCTTCAGAGATTTTCTCATCTCTATTTCCTCTTACAGTTTACAATTGGCATTCATCTACTTGATGAGGAACTGATAGGACAGGCAGCTGGTTATTGCTCTGTTATTTAATGTCACAAAATATATATTGTGTGGGTGCGCCTCATTCCCATGCACATCTGCACACACATACACACATAGATAGTGCCCTGTGGGTAATACTGATGTTTGTGTATTTCAGATAACTCTGAATATGAAATTGAAGAAAATACTGCTGAAAAATAGAAATATTTCACTTCATTCAGTTGTTGGGGCAACAAAACAAAACTGGCAGATTTAAATGAGACTGTTTCATTAAAGAACTCAAGAACTTGTTGGATGTGTATTTGAACTTCAGGATGAAAAATTGCTTCGAGGTAGAATTTTTTTTTTATATCAGTAAACTAGTAAGGAAGTAAGGATCAGTGGGCACCAGTGTGTAACCCAACACATGGTTTTAATTTCTCATTTTATAGAATGTAGCAGGACTCCATCTTGGAGACTCCAATTGAATGCTCCAACCACGCATTGTTGAACTGCGGGTTCAGCTGCAGACAGGTGCTCTTGAATATTCATTTGGGCCCTCATGGATTCTAATCACTGTTGATATGTGTGCACTTTGCAACTGTCAACTATTCAGAAAACAAAATATGTGGCTGCATCAACTGCTTATGAAAATTTATGATGCAGGTAGAAAATGGAGAGTTACCCGTATGTTTCGGTCTAATTTTGTTGAACAATTAAGTTAGAATATGATGTGGAGTTATTGAAAATTGCAATAAGGGTTGCACTAAATAGTTTGAATATCTTTTTGGAGATTCAGTTAAACATACAAATCCAATCCACTCTTATACTTTATAAACATCTTTTTGGCATGTATGGGCTCAAAATTAAAGTAACTAATGACACTTTATAACAATTAATCTACAGCATCAATACTTCTGGAAAACATGAAAAAAACTCATGCCTGCTTATGTTAACATGAGTATTAAACTTTCTGCTGCTTATGAAAGCTAAATACGGGGGCCTAAAGTAAAATGCAACTGCTTGAACAACCTCTATCTTGTTTTATTAGCTGACTTATCTTCTTTGTGCCAACTGGCGCATAAAGAGATGGAGGCAAAACAACTTCTCATTTGCAGTTTGTCTCCAGGATCTATTTAAGAGGCTTCAAGATGACACTTTCAAGATGCCACAGAACACAACAACTCACACCCACCCACTCACTGTTATAGTGATGTCTATACCATCCTCTATTGTTTGCTCTTCTAGATGTTTATTTGGAAAGGTTAGTGCTTAGATGACATTTGTTATTAACAACCTTTTTTTGAGTCTCTTGTTATCCAAGCAACACAGTGGACTAAATTTGAAAGGGTTCTGCTACAATTTTTTAGTTTAAATGATACAGCTGAGGATCAGATTTTACAGCCGCAGTGGTGATGGACCTAAAACTTGTAGTAAAACCTTCCTCTTCAGTAAGGATCTTACCTACTTAAGAATTAAAGGTCACACCATATTTTGTTATAAAACAGGTCCTTATTTCACCTTGAGTTAATGAAACCGTGGTTATACGTAACCCTGATGCCAATAAAGGAAATGTTTAAACTAAATTTAGCTCAGTGGTGACCTAGATTTCTCTTGCCTTCCAAAACACAAATCAGTGCTTACTTGTGAGTAAGCATTTGTGTGTGGTGTTTATTTGGGGTGTGCAGAAGCCTTTGTGATGGGAGATTCATTTATTTTTTTATTATTATTTTTGTTTGTTGTTTGACTCTTGTCACTAGAAGAATGTCAGCACTGGTAGTTTGCTAAAACACATAAAATGTCCAAAATCTTTTTGAGGCATGGTGTGCATTGATATCTGAGGTGAGATCAGTTTTGACCCAGTTCTGCAATTCATCCATTAGAAATAAATAATAATAAAAAAAATTCTGCCTGTTTTAAATTTGGCCATCTTCTCTTTTAACTTCATTTCTTTGTGCAGCTCTTCACTGATTTTAGTCCATAAGTTAATTTTAGCTCCTTGTGTTTGGAGTTTCACCAGAGACCTAAACCTTCCACAGAGAGTAGATTTGAGCTTCTGTTGCAAACTTTCCTGACTTCCATGTTGACGGTCATCGCAACTGATGAAAGCTGGTTCCATGGCTGAAACCGAGAGAACCAATTCAATTCAATTCAATTCAGTTTTATTTATATAGCGCCAAATCACAACAACAGTCTCCTCAAGACGCTTTGTATTGTAAGGTAAAGACCCTCCAATAATATAGAGAAAACTCAACAATCAGACGACCCTCTATGATCAAGCACTTGGCAACAGTGGGAAGAAAAAACTCCCTTTTAATAGGAAGAAACCTCCGGCAGAACCAGGCTCAGGGAGGGGCAGCCATCTGCTGCGAGCAGTTGGGGGTGAGGGGAGGAAGACAGGACAAAAGACACACTGTGGAGGAGAGCCAGAGATTAATAATAACTCATGATTAAATGCAGAGTGGTGTATAAACACACAGAGAGTGAAAAGAAGTGAGAGAAGGAGAAACACTCAGTGCATCATGGGAAACCCCCAGCAGCCTAGGCCTATTGCAGCATAACTAAGGGAGGATTCTGGGTCACCTGATCCAGCCCTAACTATAAGCTTTATCAAAAAGGAAAGTTTTAAGCCTAATCTTAAAAGTAGAGAGGGTGTCTGTCTCCTGAATTCAAACTGGGAGCTGGTTCCACAGAAGAGGGGCCTGA
>VUQS01067675.1:0-10931 GCA_015108495.1 Heterochromis multidens | reverse complement strand
CAGGCAAGAATGGGACCAAATTCCAACACCAAAACTCCAGAAACTCATAACCTCGATGCCCAGATGTCTTCAGACTGTTTTGAAAAGAAGAGGAGATGCTACACCATGGTAAACATGCCCCTGTCCCAACTATTTTGGGACCTGTAGCAGGCATCAAATTTGAAATGAGCTCATTTTGTGCATAAAATTGTAAAATTTCTCAGTTTAAACATTTGTCATGTTATTTATGTTCTGTTGTGAATAAAATATTGGCTCATGTGATTTGGAAGTCCTTTGGTTTTCATTTTGTTCAAATTTAAAGAACGTCCCAACTTTTCTGGAATTCGGGTTGTAAATGAACACAAAATTGAATGATTTGCAAATCATTTAAACTCTATATATTAGTGAAAAAGTGCATATACAACACATCAAATGTTGAAACTGAGTGATGTTGTTGCTTTTAAAAAAAAAAAAAAGCTCATTGTGAAATTGATGCCAGCAAAGTGCTTCATAAAGTGCAAAATGTTAGAACTGCAGGCAGGCCACTGCTGTTATTGTTACAAGCAATATTACACTTCACATCTCACATTTAGAAAATCATGTCTCTGACAATGCATTGTGTAGAATTCCTAATGTGCACTGCAGTCTTTTTTTAGACTCCTTTTAGATTTCTGATCATTTCTGATCAGCAGTCTCCAGCCTAATATAATGTGTCCCAATCACCTGAGCTGAGATGTTGCTCTGTTCATTCGCTTGGCCATTAAACCTCCCACCTTTCACGGCAGCTGAGTTCTTTTGAAAATTACAGTCATCAAATAGAAATGCTCTTTCCACAGCTGCTGTGCACTTCTGTAAAAGCTTTCTTACATACTGGGGATCGCTCGTCTCACAGTGAGGCCTTTCATTCCAGTTTTCTCCGCATTCCTACAGTTATTAAAATCAGATGCCCTTTTAAACTGGCTATGCAGAGTGTAAGTGTGGCCCAGATGAAAGATGAGCAATATGAAAGCATCATGGTGATATTTTTGATTGTGGTGGCAAAACATGTAACCAGTAGTTATCTGTAAGAGCAGCTCACAGTTGGGCGTTTTAATGGTCTTGCAACCAAAGACTACATGGGATAAAATTCTAACAGTGTTAGATTTAGGACGATGACCTCACAATGTGGTGGTTAGCAAGAAGAAGAAGATTCTGGTTTCATTGAAACCCAGAATCTTTGCATGTGTTCTCCTTGCCTGCATGGGTTTTCCCAGGTTGCTCTGGATTCCTCCCACAGTTCAAATACATGCTTGTTAGGTTAAGTGGTGATTCTAAATTAGCTGTTAGGTTTGTGGTTGTCTGTTTCTCTGTGACTGACTGGTGACTTGTTTAAGGTGCACCCTGTGACAACTGAGACAGGCTCCAGCCCTCCGAGTTGGATAAAGATAAAATTAGAATCAAATTGATGGTATCTTACAATGACTATTTCTGTTTTAATGTCTTGGGAACAAGTAGACAACTGCAACACATCTGCATTTACATCTGTGTCTGTCCTATGTCTTTATTCTGACCACTTGTGTTTAGATTTTATTACTGTCCATGTCACTCTGGCTAGAAGGTTAAGGCCAGTTTATTGATCACGAGTCCAGAGCCAGATGCTAGAAAAGGCAAAAAAATGTTTTAAAACTTTTTGACTTGCCGGACACTGTCATCTGTGACTTGCAAAATGGAGAAGAAGAATAAGATAAAAAACCCAAAATCCTGCATTGGCAAGATACTCTCCTGTTACGTCCTTTCCTGTTACACTCCCATCAGGATAGATTAGCATTTACACTGCAAATATGGCCAAATGCACCCCACCTCATCTTAGCTAATGATTTGACTGATTACCCTATGTCTGCTAACAAAACAATATAAATGGCATATGACCCAATATGAAAGGGATATGCCCCAGTGGCATATTCCTAATTTTCAACTGCAGTTGTTACTTTATCAACAAACTGTATGTAATGCATTGTAGTTCTTTTTTGGTCTAAACCCATATTGCTGTTCATGTAACACATTCTTTTTTTGAGGAATTCATACAATCTCTTATGGAATATTTTTTCAAGTACCTTAGAGAATTGTGAGAGTAATGAAATAGGCCTATAGTTTGTGAGTACATCTCCATTATTATTGTTATATGTAGATATCCATAGCTAAGTGAATGTAGGCAGCCTGTATAAATTTTAGTTTGTTTTTGTGTTTGTATTTATATAAGGGAGTAGGTCTTGATAAGTGTTAAACTTCTACCTCCCCCCTTTAGGACTTAAGACATTTATTTACACCATCAGGAGTTTGTGTATGTCTGATACCATCTAATTGATGTATTTTGTTTTGCAATGTTTTTTAATTTACTTGTTCAAAATAAAACTATCTATCTAATGTCTCATGAAATTATGCTCCCATCAGCGTAACACTGGAGCATACGCAAATGAAAAAGATGGAGGTCAATGTGCAAAATAAAATGTTTATGATTCCAACAAATAATAAAGATCCATTTGAGCTGAGAGAGCTATCTGCAGGCATCTTTCGGCAAGTAAGGTGTTTGCTCAGTTGTAGAAGCTTTTTATATTTTAAAATAAAACCTTGGCAATAATAAAGACACATTAACCACCTCTTTCAGGATCATAGAATGCTTTAGAAAAAGCTAGCATTTGGACCTTGAGTTAAGATCTTTTTAGTTACTCCAAGTTCAAAAGTGGACATTCACCCTTCAATTTTTAAATCACTGTACTTTTTGTCTCAGTTATTTTCCAGACTAACATGTTGTTTAATAGCACACAGAAGCACAATATGTCTATATGTCAATATGTCTGTTTATATTTTCAACACTGTGCTCATATTTTGTCATTTTGATGTATAAAATGTCAAATAATGTATGTAAGTATTTCTCTTTCCTCACTGAATCTGAGAAGTTGTTTCAAGTTATTTGAGTCACCTTTTCAGGGTAGAATCCACAATTATGGGATTATGTCTGCACGAATGTGGTATCCACATGAACTCAGAGGACTGGTTTTTGGAGTCACTGGTCTAGTTTCACGTTTTCCACATCTGGCTTGGTTTTGAGAGGAAGCAATTTTGTGTATAGGAGACAGAATTACAGGGTGTAGAGGCATAAATAAAAAAGGCCAATGTATCAAGTCAGTGCTTACGTTTGAGCTTAGAAATAGCCGTGATTAATGGACAGAAATGGAAGGACAGAGGTGTAAATCACAGTCGAATGGCATTATGGAAAGAAGTGAAGCAACAGCTCTATGTATAAGTTGTTAACATTTGTGATGCAATACATAGTTATTGCGGTTTTACCAGGGAAAAGGCAATCATTTCATTCACAGCTTTTTCCACTTACTATACTGAGCCTTTTACTGCTAGTTTGAAATGCATTTTAACAATAGTTTTAGTCCACTTAAAGATTTGGGTGACACTATAGCAGTAATAAATTAAATTACAAGCCTCTACAGAAACCACAGCATCCTGTGTTTCCCTTACAGTCTTCCCTTTAGCCATTAAAGTTAGTTTGTGAAACAGCGTTCACTGAGAACTACTGTCTACGATGAAGTCACTTCAGTGGCTCACTCAAAATGAAAATCAGTGTCAGTCCAGTGTAGCTTAGCATAAAAAAAGGGACATATTTTGTTTTAGTTCCTGGAGTGCCAAGGAATAGCTCTGCACACAAATTGTTCTTAAACTTTGTTTTTGTATCAATTACATGAGACAAAGCATGTTAATCACCGGCCTTTAAAGATGCTGGTTTAATGCTATTAATAGCTCAAATAGCAAAATATTGTCAAAGTTTATGTATAGGACACAGTCAAAAAGTTTTAATGAACAGGATTTTGAGGATGAATAATGGTGAATGTCACAGGCAAGTATTTTTGCTTACATCTGATAATGTTTTCAGGTTAGTATCTTAGGTATGTTCACAGACTGGAGCAATACATGGGTAAGTTACCAAATAAATTTAGCACAAAAAGTAAGGAAATTTGAGATTTGTGATTTTGCTTATTGTCAGCACCTGGGGTAACATAAGCTCAAAACAAGGGTCAATAGCAGAAGCTGTTTGGAATTGGCAGGGAAGATTTGGCAAGTTTTTTATGGGCGCAACCCACATACTCAACTCTGCTACTCAACCCACAAGGGCATTTTCCTTATAAACGTGGCTCCATTTAAAGGGAAATAAACAGGCTTTCCAACGGTATAAGATTTATTGCCAAGAAGCATTGTTACAATAAAGAAATAATCAACCAAACACACATTTCCTTACTTTTAGTGCTAAGTTTAGAAACAGAGTAACTTTTTTCTTCAGAGTTTAGCAGGCTGGGGCAATAGGTGAGTGTTAATCACATAGGTAACTGAGCTTCTCCTCTGTTTAAGGCAAAGTTCCAGTATTCAGAGCTTTTGAGCAGGTAAGTAGCAATAACAAGCGGGGTGAGAGTGGGTCAGAAAGGGTTCACAGGTAAGTATCAAGCAGGCTGGTTGACAGGTTTCCTATGAGGAGGGAGGAGAAGGCAGGTAAGTACAGAGGTAAATACCTGCTGGAATTTCTGAGACCATACTCTCCATAGCAAGTGATTGAGAAAGAGAGAAAGCAGGTCTGTACCTGGAGGACAAAGGGGACCATGACAAATGTAACCTAATCAACACCTAATTCAACTATATTAACTCTAGATCCCATTCCCAACCCCTTATTAGCTTGTTTAATTTTTACACTTTTGGTGCCACATGTGTCACAAGTTTGTTGTTCTTTGTCAGAATACACAGGGAAAAAAACTTATCATAATATTTGACAGCAGCTAAAACTAATAATTTAAGGCATTTGTGCATTGGGTGAATGAGGCTTGTAGTAAAAAGCACTTTGAGTGCTCAATTAGAGTAGAAAAGCGCTATATAAGTACCAGTCCATTTACCATTTACAGCTTGTCAAAAGTATCAAGGCTAGTCATTTCATCCATGTGGAGCTCTTACCCTTGGATATTACAATGCAAAGTATTTTTTGACAAACTGCTGCAAAGATAATAATGCATGTACCCAATGATGTTCTGTAGGGTGTTTAATGTAGATACCAAGTAATCCCTTTGGAACTGCTTCCAGATATTTTAGTTGTTATGCTGCCAAAGCCTTCCTAATGTTTTTCAAAGTACAACTGACTTTCAAAAACTGGTTTGGTTTTCATGGAAAAGGAGCACGTTATTATTACATGATTAAGAACAGACGTTTTCTATGTTTTGTTTGAGTTTGCACATTTCTGTTGGGCAGAAGACGGAGGAGAGAATTTCCTGCAGAAGCCAGCTGATGCAGACTGATTATTTGCGGTCTGAAAAAACCATGGAGTGCAGCAATAAGTTGAAAATAAGTTGAGGATATTATTTATTTATTTATTACTTCTTTTCCTTTTTTGAAGCTCAAAAAAAGACCTTTCAGTTATGATTCACTCACAAACATAATCCCGCTGTGATCAGCAGACTAAAAGTACTCATATTACTGAGTTGCTGTATTCAAACCACACATTCCTGAGTAAAAGCAGACAATTCAAAGCTGCCAGACAATGCACATTTGTTGCTGTAGGTGTTTTTCTCTGTCTTTGTTTTCTCATTTATGCTCTTCTCTCTTTTGTATTTAAAATATATAACATACAGAAGAATGTTGCGCAGCTAAACAAAGAAAATTGCATCAATTTATTTTCTCCAACTCCCTGTAACATTCTCTAGAATTCACACTAGTCAAGATTCAGAACAAAAAGGTCCTGTTGTTGCTTGTTATTGCAAACCACAATAGATGAAAATGAGGAAACGTTAAAAGGATATGAGTCTCAGGGCTACAAATCACAACAGCACTTTCAGAAGCTGATACAAACACTGAGACAGCTGTGGTGTTCAGATAAAAAGGAATACACGTCTGTATCTGTCATATCAGATTCAAAGCAAGAACCGATGGGGAAAAAAAACAAAAAGAAAAACATTCAGTACATAGCATTTCACAGGTGATTTCATCCCGCTTGCATTGAGCTGTGTTGTACTGCTGATCTGCACACTGGCTGTCTGACAATCCTCTCTTTGTAGCAGGAGAATAAACATCGGAGGAGTTGATGGAAGCCCCTACAGATATTATGTAACACACAGAAAATCAATATCAGGCAGCAGGGATACAGTACAGGTGGATTATGTTTCTTCTGGGTGAATTTCTCTTAATTTTGGCACTTATATATATAATAAATAAATAAAAAATGTTCTCTTTGAGGAGTTACATTCTGACAGACAGTCAGTAGATAGTCAAAACAAGCATTAACAGGGGGGATTGTTTTCAGCTGTGCAGAACGACACTATGAGCTGTACTGAAAGTCTGTGGTGTTATATGTGTGATCACAGCAGTGACTGCTTCCATGTTCAGAACCAAGCACAGTGAAGTGGTGATACAGAGTGGAGAGCCATAAAAAATAAATACTTGCTTAGAAAGTAAAAAAAAACAAAACTAACATCTGCTTGACTCTTTTCTGACAGATGTCTGCCTCCTCTGCAAGACTTGTTTACAGGTTACAGCTTGATTAGACAACTAGGTCGAAGTAGACTCCTTTCTGGAGACAGCCTCAAATTTCCAAATACATTCATACATCCAGACACTTCACATAAGAATTTTCTTTTGTGCCACCACTTAACATATATGACATGGCTTACACTGGTTGCCAAGGGTGCTGATGAAATGTTGGTGCTTGAAAGGTTTCAAAGTTTCACTCAAGCAAAAATACGAGCATGGAAACTGTTCAGCGTTACCAATGCTGTTTGGTAGAGATGCACAGAGATGGGTTTTTGTTTGACAGAAAATCCCAATCAAATGTTCTGCTTCATCCTTGAGGCAAAGCTTAGACTGCCTGTTCTGGCAAGCATCAATGGAGTTATTTTGATGTTAGAAAAGCATCACACCAGAGATTTTATTTAAAAAAATAATAATTTGGATGGAATGTAACTGCTGCCACAATCCTTCAAAGGCATGTGGCCATGCACTTCAGTTTCTATATGAAGATTCAGTAAATCACTCTCTCATCTTAGAACCTTCAAACTCATTGGTTGTGGGAAATAACAAAGTGAGTGACACAACCGCACTTGTAAAAACCTGCTAATTAATACTGTGACTGAAAAGACTATGCAATGTTTCCATCCACTAAGTGCAGTAAATAAGGATAAATGCAATATCAATATCACAATATCACATCATACCACAATATTAAAGAAAAAGATATATTTGAGACAAGTTCATAATGAAGCTGAGAAATTACTAAATTTACCAAATATAGGCTATTTCAAAAGAAGTTCCATATATGTGGAATTCACAGGTATTTTTGCATGTCCACTATGAACAGATTTAACAAATGTGTGGCAAAGAGAAAAGTGATTTTTCTACATGTGTGGACTGTTGTATCTCCCCGAGGGGAGGAGTTGAAAGTGATAATTGATCCTCTAAGACTTGGATTTTTCTTTCATTTACTGGCATGTCAAAGACTGAATATTTAAGGTTGCTTGTGGAAAAATTACAGTGGTGTGCTTTTTTAGGAAACTGAACCTTTTCAAATATGAAATGAAATATTTGCACGTTAGGTCAGAATAAGATGGCTATAGTGTAGAGAGACTTGGTTTTGTCTTTTCATGACATTTCTTGTTAATGCAAACAAAAACATATACACTCACTAGCTACTTTGGTAGGTACACTACTGCTCGTTAATGCAAATATCTAATCAGCCAATCACATGGCAGCAACTCAATGCATTTTGGCATGTAGACATGATCAACCTGGCCCTCTGAAGTTCAAACTGAGCATCAGAATGAGGAAGAAAGGTTATTTAAGTGACTTTGAATGCACGATGTTTGTTGGGTTCAGATTGCTGATCCATCCTGCTTTGTATCAGTGACTCAGGCTGCTGGTGGTGGTGTAATGGGGTTGGAGATATTTAAGGCCCCTTAGTACCAACTGAGCATTGTTTAAACACCACAGCAATCTGAGTATTGTTGCTGACCATGTCCATCCCTTTATGACCACAGTGTACCCATCTTCTGATTCCTGCTTCCAGAAGGATAACGTGCCATGTCACAAAGCTCAAATCATCTCAGATTGGTTTCTTGAACATAATGAGTTCACTGTACTCAAATGGCCTCCACAGACACCAAATCTCAATGTAGTAGAGCACCTATGGGATGTAGTGGAAAGGGAGATTTGCATCATGGATGTGCAGCTGACAAATCTGCAGCAAATGTGTGATGATATCATGTCAATATGGATCAAAATCTCTGAGAAATGTTTCCAGCAACTTGTTGAATCTACACCCTGATGAATTAAAGCAGTCCTGAAAGTAAAATGGGGGTCCAATCTGGTACTAGCAAAGTGTACCTAAGAAAGTGGCCGCTGAGTGTAAAATAACGCCAGCCTTCTTCTTAGATAATGGGCATTGGTTTTGGTAGTATTAATTTACATTTACTGTATGAATCTGAGATATGAATTCATAAAATTTTACTAAAAGGAAAAAGTATTGAGAAGTAAATCTTTGACCTGTTGTCACTATATGAACCAAGCCCTTTAGTTTAGCGGGCTTGTAGGTTTATGACAAAAATCTGATGCTACATTTTTCACACAAATTTTATACTCTCCAGAAATGTTCAATAATAAATAAATTAAAAAAAAAGGGGCCCTTGAATAGTTGTAATCAAGGACACTGAACAACACTGGTATAAGCCTTTTCTTTAGACATTTTTTATCATACTGATGGTAATTATACCTAATGAAAATCACTATATTTAAAGCATAATTAAATTGAAAGTTCCACTTATTATACTGTAAGAATTCAAGGCTAGTCAAGATTTCAGATTGTTTTATGAGTCACACAGGAGACATCATGGTGCTCATTATTCTCCCAGCACTGACCCAACTCTCACAGAGAAACTTTTAATTGTGTGTCAATCTTGGCCATTATCACACTGAGCTCAGCAGTCTGCAATCAAAAAGCCACTTGTGTATTGACTCCAAAACTGTATTTTCTCCTCTTTGCAAAAGTCCTTCAGTTGGATCTCCCACAGTGCATCCAAAAAGCCGCTTGGCTCTGTCAGACACTTGAATCGCTGCTGGGGAAACCAGTGAACTGCCTGACTATGATAAAGTGCTGTTATAATCATTGATCTAAACCCTGCTGTAGTAAACACTAATGCAACACTGTGTTTCACCAGCGGCAAAAGATGTAGTGTCATAACTTTAATCTCTCCTTGGTGTTTAAAGTGGGAGCAGGTAGGCTATCTTACATGAGATTGTTGCAAAGAAAAATACTTTAGTGGAAATGGCAGTGAGTTTAGAGGGCTGAGTGCGATAAGGCAGCGTCTCCTTCATCATTTCAACTGGATCAAACCCAAGTGGTGGATTAGATGAGATGGTGGGAAGGAAAAAGATTTAAGAGCACTGAGAAAACGTTGCCAGCTTGGATTTCACTCTTTATTTAAAGGCTGCGGTGCCTACTGCTATGCTAAATTCTTTTAATTATTAATGCACTTGTTTACTTTGCTCAGTGCAGCGATTAACTACAACATCATAGGGTATAAGTGACTAGTGAAGATGCAGCCAAGATGTAAATATTTGTCATACAATGAGGCATCATATTGTGGCTGATGACGGCAGTGGGACAGGTGGCCTGAGGAGTTCCATTCAGTACATTCCTTTTTCACTCTGAAGCTCAGATCGCACTGAGGCAGCTGACATTTAAGCAACACCACCGCTGAGGAAGATTTTTCAGGAGGTGTAAAGGTCACACAATGCCAGGGTGGCATCAACATCAGCTCGAAGCAGTCTGGCTGTTCTACTCTGATCTCTGGCATCAACAAGGCATTTTCACCAGGAGAACTGCTGCTTATTGGATAGTTTATCTTTTAAGGATCATTCTTTATAAACCCTGGAGGTGGTTATGTGGGGAAAAAAAGCACTTTCTGGAATACTCAGACCAGCCTGTGTGCCACCAACAACCATGCCTCATTCAAAGTCACTTAAATCACCTTTCGTCTACATTCTGATGCACAGTTTGAACTTCAGCAGGTCGTCTTGACCATGTCTACATGGCTAAATGCACTGAGCTGCTGCCACGTGATTGGCTGATTAGATATTTGTGCTGTACCTAACAAAGTGGCCAGTGAATGGATATAAAGCTTTCACAGGGTTAAGAAAAGTGTTTTTTTTTAAGTGCATCAGTTGCACCAATTATGGGTCAAACCAAAGCTTGTTGGCGAGGCTAACAAGAAAAACAGGCCACAGTGCAGAGGTAAACCCAGGCAGCATCACTGGGCATAGTGGTCTGGATTTTTACTACATGCACGAGACTGATGAAACCCTGATTCAAAGTAACCACGACATTGCTTTTCAAGAGAGACTTTTCTATCTACTTTTCCCGATATGTTTCTTTTTGAGGTTCTGAGTGCTTGCAAACAAAATTTAAATCACTTCTGTCAATGTGATTATATGCTAGTTAACCTGACATCAGATTGGCTCTGTTAGATATTACAAAAAAAACAAACAAAGTGAAAGTGTTTTGGTGTGACCATTTTCTTGCATGGCAAAAATTGGCTATCTAAATATAAGGGAAAAAATACTTAATTTGAGAAGATTCAGACTATAATCAAGTGAAATAATCTGCCAGTGCAGTAAGATAATTACACTTGGTAAGATTTCTTGAAATAAGAAATAATATCTAGACTTCAGACAAGTGAGAAATATCTTAAAACAAGTATTTAAACACTCATTCCAAGTACTTTATTAAGTCAAATAAACTCAAAACTAGCCTGTCAATGCTCCTTTCAGTGTTGTTTCTTTCTCACTTTGAGAGAAAAGATCTTAAAACAAGAGCAACCAAACAAGATAATTCTTCTGAATTCAAGAATTGTTATCAATAGATTTTCTAAAACAATACAAAG
>VUQS01067674.1:0-27318 GCA_015108495.1 Heterochromis multidens | reverse complement strand
GTGCACTGCCTAGATTGACTACAAGAAAGCCTATGACTCAATGCCTCACACATGGATCCTGGAATGCCTAGAACTGTACCAGATCAACAGGACCCTAAGAGCCTTCATCAGGAATTCAATGGGGGTGTGGAGAACAACCCTAGAACCAATTGCACAAGTCACCATCAAGTACAGGATTTAACAAGGAGATGCTCTGTCCCTACTGCGGTTCTGCTGTTCTGGAAATAGAAGCCATTGATGTCAAGACCAGAAAGCTCCTTACCATGCATGGAGGGTTTCACCCCAAATCCAGCACCCTGAGACTGTATGCTAAGTGGAAGGAAGGAGGCCGAGGACTAGTGAGAGTCAGAACCACTATCTAGGATGAAACAACAAAGATCCATGAGTACATCAGGAAGATGGCCACAACTGATCACATGCTTAGTGAATACCTCAGGCAGCAGAAACCAGAGAAAGAAGAGGAGGAAGAACAGGAACCATCATGGAAGGACAGGCCCCTGCACGGCATGTACCACCGGCAGATAGAAGAAGTGGCTGATATCAAGAAATCCTACCAATGGCTGGACAAAGCTGGACTGAAAGACAGCACAGAGGCACTAATCATGGGAGCACAGGAACAAGCCCTAAGCAAAATATCGATAGAGGCTGGAGTCTACCACACCAGGTAAAACCCCAGGTGCAGGCTGTGCAAAGATGTCCCTAAGACAATCCAGCACCTAAAAGCAGGGTACAAGATGCTGGCAGGCAGGGCATACATGGAAACGCCATAACCAAGTGGCTGGCATAGTACTCAGGAACATCTGTGCAGAGTATGGCCTGGAAGTCCCGAGGTCAAAGTGGGATACGCCCCCAAAGCTGGTTGAGAATGACCAAGCTAAGATCCTTTGGGACTTCCAGATATAGACAGACAAACTTATGTTGGCTAACCAACCGGACATGGTAGTGATGGACAAGCAGAGGAAGAAGGCTGTAGTGATAGTTGTAGCTATCCTAAGTGATAGCGACATCAGGAAGAAGGAACATGAGAAGCCCGATTGGCATTTGCCATAGAAAAACAGAATTGGCAGGTCCACCACTGTCGCCTTGTGCTTTTCACAGATGAGAGCAGGTTTACCCTGACCACATGTGACAGACAGGTCTGGAGAAGCCGTGGAGAACGTTACAGTGCCTGTAACATCGTTCAGTATGACCAGTGGTGGGTCAGTGATGGTCTGGGGAGGTATATCCACTGGGGGACACACATACCTCTACAGGCTAGGCAATGGCACCCTGACTGCTGTTAAGTATCGGGAGGAAATCCTTGGACCCAATGTCATACCCTACGCTGGTGCACTGGATCCTGGGTTCCTCCTGGTGCACAACAATCCCCTGCCTCATGTGGTGAGAGTATGCAGGCAGTTCCTGGAGGATGAAGGAATTAATACCATTGACTGGCCCCCACACTCAACTGACCTGAATCCAATAGAACACCTCTGGGACATTGTGTTTTGGTCCATCCGATCACGCCGATGCCCTGATCCGGATCTGGAAGGAGATCCCCCAGGATACCATCCAACGCATGCCCCGATGTTGTCAGGCATGCATACAAGCATGTTGGGGCTATACAAACTACTGAGTACCATTTTGAGTTGCTGCAATGAAATCTCAGCAAAATGGACTAGCCTGCTGCATCATTTTTTCACTTTGATTTTCGGAGTGTCTTTGAATTCAGTCCTCTTTAGGTTGATCATTTTCATTTCCATCAAACAATGTGGCATCCTTTCATTCCTAACACATTACCCAGTCCATGTCAGTATAGATATCTAGCATGATTTTTTTCCCATTGAGATCTGATGCGTTTTCAAAGTGTTCCTTTAATTTTTTGAGCAGTGCAGATACATACAATAAATTTTCATTTAAAATGCTCAGGACATTTTAATTGTTTGATATTCTGCTTGTGATCATATCATCTCATATGACCATGTGGAATAAAAACAGGGTACACCTGGCTTAAGGAATGCAACCAAAAAAGAAATAAGAAAAAGAAATTGTCTCGGAAATATGTAGAATATTCCACCAGTTATCAAGGAGCAGATTTACCATTTTTTCTCATTCTCCAGCAATACATGCCTGATGGCAACAGGCAGAAACTTACTAACGGACAAGACAGTTTTTTTTTTCTTTAATTAATCATTATTGCTTTGTTGTGCTATTACAATATTATGAATAATTTGTTCAGTGTCCCTCACATACACAAATAGCAGCATGCTATCTAATAAATTGGATGTTGATAGAGTTTGCAATGAAAATCCATATGGAGAGAAATGTGCTGGAAAACTCACACACATGGGCACACAACCACATTTACACACATGCAAACAAGTCAGTGTATGCATGAAGACTTTGCTAATGAAAGAATCACTCATTCCTCATAACATATACCAGACATACATATGCAAATATATTCATCCAACACTCCAGAGAGAGCGTTCAAGCAAATAATTTAAAAAATGAGAATATTTGCTTTTATGTCACATTACAATTCTTAATATTAAGGTGATATGTAAGATCACTGGCTGCACTGCACGCACACATACGCGTGCACAAAATATAATGGCCGCACCATCACATGAATATGTTATGAGGTTCACACTGAAATTAGACGGATGGTGTTTAATACCCACTCCTTCTTCATCTTTCTCACTTCTCCTCCCCCATTTCCTCTCTTCCCTCACCTCTATTGCTCAGAGGCCTGCAGCTCTTAAATATTTAACATTTCAGAATTATCAGCATCCATCTTTCTTTTCTATACAGTGAATCAGACAGCTTTGCTTGAACCCACTATCCATACAGAGAAATAAGCCGTTTTCGCACGTTATCTTTAAACAGTCTGGAAGATTCAAAGGCATATTTATCTCAGCATGCGGTGGGTGGAGATCACAGAGGACCACATGTGTGTAGTAGGGTAAAACATTCTGTCTGCCTGCCTCATCGTCAGTCAGAGGCTGTCTGTGTGGGTAGCAACTAAAGGAGTAATGGAGTGATTGTGGAACCATGGGGGTGGAGGACATGAGGAGGTGGACTGACTTGCCAGAGAACACAGGAAATATTGTCCTCAGGTGCTGGACACCCTCTGTGGGACAGACAACTTTGACTGTCTTCAATCTGTTATCCTGATACTGGTGATGCTGGTTCATAAAAGGCATCCATACACATCAAGTGATCATTAACTGTAGCAAAATGTATAGATCATTGGTGAGGTCTGAGAACTTTTCATTCCTTAAAATCTGTGAGAAAAAAGCAAAGCAGACTTTTGCTTTTAATTTCACAGTAAATCTGAATGAGCCCATACACAGACACTCAAACAGTGAATGACCTGAATATTTGGGAAATTAGTTTGTTACAGCAGTTGAAAGAATAAGAATAAGAATAAGAATAAGAATAAGAATAAGAATAAGAATAAGTTGCCTATCTGCTAGACAGACATATAGAGGCTGTTACCTGTGGTATGAAAGATTTCCTGTATCTGTCCTTGTGGCAGAAGAGCTGAATCAGTCTGATAGAGAAGGTGCTCCGCTGCCTGTCCAATAAGTGGTGCAGAGGGTGGTCAGGATTATCCATGATGGATAACAGTTTGTTCAGTGAACTTCTCTCCACCACAGCTTCAAGTGTCCAGTTTGCAGCCAATAACAGAGTCAGCCTTCCTGATCCTTCCTAGTTTTTACAGTCTATTAGTGTCATCAGCTTGGATGCTGTTTCCCAAGCAGACCAAAGTGAAATACACCACACTTGCTACAACCGAGTGATAGAAAATCTCCATCATTTTGCTGCACACACTGAAGGATCTCAGCTTCCTCTTTGTATACAGCCTCAATGTTGGTCTTCCAGTTTAGCCTGATGTCGATGTGGTCGCCTAAGTACGTGTACTCCTTCACAACATCAGCACAGGTCCTATGGTCATCCTCTTCCTTCTGAAGTCGATCACTATTTCTCTGGTCTTATTCACGTGCAGAGGTAGATGAATTCTCCCAGACCACTCAACAAAATCATCGACTAGTGGTCCTCCTCCTCCTGCTGCCCATCACTAATACATCCAACCACTGCAGAATTGTCAGAGTATTTCTATAAGTGGCATGACCTGAAGTTGTACGGGAAGTCTGAGGTGTACAAGGTGAACAACAGTGGAGACAGCACAGTCCCCTGTGAAGCTCCTGTACTACACATCAGCAAATCAGAGAGATCACTGTCCAGTCTCACATACTGCGACCTGTCTGTGAGGTAGTCAGTAATCCTTGGGATGGTGGATGTGTTATTGTGAAGGAATTCTGTGTGCCAGAGATTTAACTGATTTTTGGAGTGATAGCATCTGCTTTTCCCATTAACAACACCGAAAGTGTACAGCCACGGTTTTGTCTCTCTGAGTTAGTACTTCGAAACAGAATATAAGTTTTGCAGGTTTGCAAAACAAACTGAGGAGAAGTGTGGCCTAATGATGAAGCTAAATAAAAGGCCACAGGGTCTCCAAAGTCAATGAGATTCATTACAATGACCCTATTGTTGAGATATTTCAGTCAGATCCAAAGTGAACTGACTTGACTAACTCACATTGCTTTCCAAAAAATGCATCAGTGAGCCAGATCATTACACCAGATGGTAATGTTATTTGTGAAAACCATAAATACCACACACTTCATCAAAACTTTCACTAACAAACAAAAGGTTTGCCAAAAACTACAGTGAATAGCTGTCTTAGCCTTAAAAAAAAAAACTATTTGTAACCTGTTTTTAAAGACTTACATCCTCAGTAGGAACCACAGAAAAGCCAAGGTAGCTGGACAGATTTTTTTTTTAATTAACACATTGCTGCTTTTAATCTTTTTGCTTAATTTTGTCTGATTTACAAAAATATTTAATAATTCTATTATCTTTTAAAGTCATTTTTAAAGACACACTATTAAAGTCAGTGAAAAAAAAATATGGAGATGATTTCTTGGCAATAGGTAGCACATCCTGCAGTGTTGTAAATGGATATGGGTTATAGTATCCTATAACCCATATCCATTTACCACTGGACACTGGATCATTTACTCAATAATAGCTTCGTTTATATGACCATAACTAATTAAGATGAGACAGGGCCTAATTGTGCACTCAGCACAATTCTAGATTTCAGATATAATGATTTTGTAACAGAATGAAGAGAGGAACAAGCTGTAAACAAAACCCCATCTGTGGCTTTGACATGAGGGGGCAGGGAGCCTGAGTGTCACATCATTGATGTTTTCTTTTTGTAGCCGCCACAACACTAAAAATGTCTGTTGCCATTCAGACTGAGTGAGGCTCTATCAGTGCTCCTCAGTTATTCACAATTATATACCAACATTTCACTCATTACTTTCTCTGCTTAATTGGGTTCTGATAAGATAATAACGCTGAGGATTACTCAATAAATGGTGTAACGTAGAAACATTGTTTTTCTGCACATGAATTCATGGGTGTAAGTATGTATATGTTTACATGTATGTGGGTGATGAAATTTAGAGTATATTTGAACATATACAGTGAATCTGTGTAGATGGGTTGAAAATTATTAAAGTGAGGTCCAACAAGCTGGTAAGATATAGAATGGGACAGGAAATGCATGAGAAGGCATTTGGTCAATGCATAGATGCCCTTATGTGCAGAATAAATTACATACTGAAGAAGATAAAGAGGGAAGTCATTAGATATACACTGGACGCCTTTCGAATCTGAGAAATACTAGTCTCACAGGTTGCAGCCTCATGAGATGAGTCCTGACATTGATAGTGTGTGAAGGGAGCTTTGATATGCAAGAAATTAAGTGGCTGATGATCTGAGCTTTCGTGCGTGACAGTACTCAAAGAGGAGTTTGCCACCATCTTTCACAGTTTCTTTATCAGCAGCATTGCCTTTATTCAGTTACACTCTGTCAACCTTTGATGAACACAGACTAGACACAGCATGGGTCTGTCAGCATCATTTGAGATCATTTGCCAAGTTTCAGTCTGGATAGGCTTATAGTCAGTCAGGCTTCTCATGTGCTAGCAAAACAATGCAGAAAATTGCTTTATAAAATAATTTAGTCCTTTAGTCGCCATTAAAACAATCTAAAGAGAGGTTTAACAAAGAATATTGGTCATTATGATGATAAGCCTAATGACTTCATTTGTCCACAATAAGTTCTGCAGATTACAAAAGATTTGCTGACACAGTGTGACAAAGGACACAGTAGAAGACAAACCGATGCACAGAAATGAATACCTGCTTGAATGAACATGGTAATTCTAACAAGCATTGCCCCAAAGACGGAGAAAAGGAAAACAAAATGCTTGTTTTATTCAAATAGTTCTCACCTGTATTTACATTCACCAGCCGCTTCATTAGCTACACCTTGCTAGTACTGGGTTGAATCCCATTTTCCTTTTGTGGCACAGATTCAACAAGATGCTGGAAACATTCCTCAGAGATTTTGGTCCATATTGACATTATAGCATCACACAATTGCTGCAGATTTGTCAGCTGCACATCCATGATGTGAATCTCCTGTTCCATCACATCCCAAAGGTGCTCTATTGGATTGACATCTGGTGACTGTGAAGGTCATTTGAGCGCAGTGAACTCATTGTCATGTTCAAGAAACCAGTTTGAGATGATTTGAGCTTTTTGACATTGCCCCCTATCCTGCTGGAAGCAGACATCAGAAGATGGGTACACTGTGGTCATAAAGGAATGGACATGGTCAGCATTGTAACTCAGCTAGGCTGTAGTGTTTAAGGGGTCCATAGTGTGCCAGCTAAATATCCCCCACACCATTACACCACCAGCACCAGCCTGAACCGTTGATACAAGGCAGGATGGATCCATGCTTTAATGTTGTTTACTCCAAATTCTGTCCTGTCACAGCGTCATAGGAGAAATTGAGACTAGGCAACATTTTTCCAATCTTCTATTGTCCAATTTTGGTGAGCCTGTTTTTAGCTGACAGGAGTGGCATCTGATCTAGTCTTCTGCTGCTGTAGCCCATCTGTTTCAAGGTTTGTCGTAATGTTTCTCCAGAGAGGCTCTTCTGCATACCTTGGTTGTAATAAGTGATTATTTGGGTTACTGTTGCCTTCCTATCAGCTCAAACTAGTCTGGCCATTTACTGCGGACCTCTGACATCAACAAGGTGTTTTCACCCAGAAGACTGCTGCTCAGCGGATATTTTCTCCTTTTGGACCATTCTCTCTAAACCCTAAAGATGGTGTGGGGGAAAATCCCAGTAGATCAGGCGCCAACAACTATGCTATGTTCAAAGTCACTTAAATCACCGTTCTTCACCATTCTGATGCTCAGTTTGAACAGTATGAACTCAGTTTGAACTTTGTTTCAGCAGGTCATCTTGACTGTGTCTACATGCCATTGAGTTGCTGCCATGTGATTGGCAGATTAGATATTTGGGTTAATGATCGGTCAAACAGGTACATCTAATGAAATGTGCGGTGAGTGAAATTATTTTGTGGACATCTTGTGGAAAGTTGGGGGTCCTTTGACCTTACTTTGAGAACCACACGTCTGCATTAGACGGAGAATGTTAACTTTTGATTGTAGAAAGCTAGCATCCTCACAAGGTAAGCTGAGTCCAGGGTCAAATCAATTAAAATTATTCTACATTTTGTTGCTTTTGAGCAAAAAAAAAAAAAAAATGCAATATTTTCAAATGTGCCGCATGTTTTAGGAGAAATCTGGCACTGTTATGAAACAAAGGGGGTAGGGTTTAGCCAACGCCAGTTTTAAAGTAGCTTTTAAGTGAATTTCAAACTCGATTTGTAATATTACATTTTACTTGTGAAGTTGTGAAGTTATTTCATTTAAAGCCAACATAATCCATGGCATGTGGCAAGGAAAACAGCTCATACCTGCAGTTGTAGAAACGTGGTGTGTGTGTGTGTGTGTGCCTAGAACGATAAGGGTAACTGGGTCAGTCAGTGAATCAAGTATTGGTAAATCATGTTGTTGCTTTATTTAACAGTTTGTCAGATGATTGAGACACACAGGATTCGGTGGTGGAGTCTGTAAACATGGAAGTTTCCACAGTGAAAGGCCAAAGGCATCCTTTATCTCTCTGGAGGGGGCTGCAGTTACTGGTCTCTTTATAGCGTTCCCCTCATGGCCTATAATGATGGAAAAATGATGGAAAAGACTCGCGGAACACAAATATGAAATGTCCAAAGCACATATGCAAGCACAAACCGAAGGTAATCCAGAAAGGCAAAGGCTTATATCCTTCACACTTGCTGTCACCACAGGGCTTCTGTATGCGATTGTGTGTTTAACATGAAGTCTCTTGAGATGTTGAAGGACAGCCACGGTGTGTACTACTGTTGAGCCAGCATGTGTCGCCACAGTGTAAGCACATTTTCTGACGTACTCAGACTGCTGTTGAAAAATAACTAACTCCCATGAGGGTCCCCCCTACAACAACTGTGTGACAGCATTTGTGTCTGCAAGCGCACACGCATGTTTTTGTTGATGCAGGTGTTACTCTGGCCTTCACAGAGGCTAATGGAAAGGCCCATTTACAGCACATCAGGCCTAATAGTATTGTAAATACTTGGTCTGCTGGTGTAATGATAGCTTTGTTCAATAATTCACCAGCTGCTGAGAAAATCAACAATCCAGCATTCTGAAAGAGCAAACAATATTGTAGGCAATGCCATCAGATAACGAGGGGCACAACAAAATATAGTACAGGACACAGCCGATTTTGTGCCCTTCGTATACCTCCACTTGGAATTTCAGTGCAGCCTTTAATCCAGTGTGCAGTGTATTAAAGTAAAAGTGAGGAACACATGCTTTTGTTTAACCTTTATATTCTCACATTTCAGTATTTCCTAAGATTTGCAGTGTTAGTAGCATGCATAGCTGTTTTATCTGTTGTAGCTGGACTTCTGTTAGTGGGAGCACATTCGTTAATGGTGCTTGAGGTCGATGAAGACTTCACTCATCGTGTAAATGAAGCAGCCAAGTCAATAAGAGATCCCGCTGATAATATTAACTGAGGTAATTTAGCATGAAACATTGTAAAATGTTATTAGTAAGTACAATATACGGCTGTACATTTTTTGCTGCTGGATAAATTGAAATGTAAGGGATGGTGTGGTCTTTTAAATAGCCAGTGCACATTGTGCAGTAAGCCAAGACCTATACCCCGGCCTTTTACCCTGAAAGTGACATTAAGACAGATCCCAGTGCCACATATAATAAGCTGTAATTTCTCCTCAGCTTGCAGTTGAATTATCATTAGCTGATCATTTTACACTGTGACATGAAAAGGTTATGAATGCTGAAGATAGTGTTGTTTTACCATGAATGAAATAAAGGTCAGTCATGGATGAGAGTGAGAGTGTCAGAGTACTATGTGTTTTTATTTATTTACATGTCCTGGTTAATTATATATTAACAAAAAAGAAGGAAAACTTGTGTTCTATCAAAACTGTAACTTTAACTGAGTCTTCACACCCTTGGCTGCTAATGTTCACACATCACCCACGATCTCTTCTCGCACCAGGAAAGAATAGTACCTAATCACTATTCCTCACTGGTGTGAAGACTGGACTGTACAGAGTGTACCTTTTTTCCTCCTCTCTGTATAACCAAAGAACAAGGATGCATACATCAAAACCCCTATGCTGTTGTCCCTGTTTACAAGGCTTCTGTAAGGAAATAGATAAATTATTTAATGAAACACCAGGAGTCCACAGAAGCATTCCTCTGCATATTCTACAGCACATGCAGCACATAGAGGTTAATCCAGATCCAGGTTGTAATTGGACAGAATGCAATCTCTGAAAGTGGCTTATTTGGCCATCTCTTCCTTCTTGCATTTATTCCTGTGGAGATTTCTCTAGTCCCCCTTTTTGTCTGACACCCACCTACACTATGTCCCATCCTCTGTTCCCTGCGCTGGACATGGGCAGTCCATGAATGCCAACCATCTGATCATACTGATGGTCCAGAAGGGCCAAACAGAACGTCCTGTGCTGACTGACACTCATTTTATACAATAGTTGTCCTGAATGTTGCACTTCTTCCAAGTAAATTCTAACATACTTGTGACAATAGCATTCAGCATTTTAGGAACTATCCTCACTTTCCTGCCAAGCATAGGCTGCATATAAAGATGGACATAGTGAGGTGTGATATCACCCACTGATTTGTTCAAGAGCTAGTTTTAAGCTCTGATTCGCAGCTTTAACAATCTTTTGGAGCCAAGATCTTTGAAATAAGGAGCACTGGATGGTGCCTTTTACACTCTGGAAACCAATACTAAGTTTCACCATTTTACACAGCATTCTCCTCTTTCACCAGTCAAATGATGCTGATAGCATGGTTAGAGGAATGTAAAGTGTAAACTGGTCTGATATTAAGTTTGACGTGTGTAAAGGTAATGCAAGATAGTTTGATCATTTCCTACCTATAACGCATGTTTGTCACTCAAAAAAGTAACATATTACACATTTCATGTTACTATTTTAAAGAAGTGATCCATTAAGTTACTTATTTACCTCTTTGAAAAAAGTCATTTGTTACAATCAGAGGTGGGAAGAAACAAAGTACAAATACTTTGTTGCTGTACTTAAGTAGAATTTTCAGGTATCTGTACTTTACTTGAGTATTTATTTCTCTGACAACTTTTTACTTTTACTCCCTACATTTTAACACAAATATCTCTACTTTCTACTCCTTACATTTTTAAAATAGACTAATTCCTTTAGGTTTAAGACATCTGTGAGTTGTTTCACATCATTGATCACCTTCAAACATCAAACTGATTTGAACAATCTTATTATTCATCACCTGTGTTTATCACAAATGAAGACATAAAAGAGGCAAATTTATTTAATCTCATAATTTATCCATCATTTATAGAACTATAATCAGGGTGAAAATGATCCAGAATGGTATTTTTGGTGCAGATGTCTATAAGTTGTGGTTGCTGTACTTCAGCAAAAAGATGTAAAAAAAAAAGAAAAAAGACAGGATAGGAGAGGAAGAAGAGAGATTATTTTGAAAGCTGAGGACTGCTCAGTGACATTTGATAAACTGGCTGGAAATTTAAAGCTTACATGTAATGTTTTAAAGACTTTTGAACAAATATTGGATCTATACATGATGTGTTGTTGAAGTTATGCTTTTTCATATCATGAAATGTCCTGTGAAACAAATTGAAGTATGCCAGCTTTTTGTTATTCCAAGGTTGCATAAACATACTATGCAGTTTAGTGCAGGCTACACTTGTTAGTTTACAGTACTGTGGTGACGTTTACAGTAATGCACTATGTTAGACTGGTGCAGAGCAGCTTTGGTGTTCATGGTCAGTGTTAGTTTACATCAAGGGTAGCAGGCATCAAATCACTGAATTCCACCTTTATACTAGCTTTAAACCATCTAGGGGAGGGAAATCAGCCATGACAGCTCATGCAACATCTGCTTATATCTTGTTAAATTCAACTTAAGTGATTCTTTTTCCCATTTCAACCATCTAGCTGTTGATTTGAGGTGAATTTGAAGAATTTGGAGGTAGTCCTCCTTCTTAATTATTCCATTCACTTTGTGCAATGTACCAGTACCACTGGCAGCAAAACAGCTCCAGAGCATGATGCAACCACCACCATGCTCAGTTGGTACAGTGTTCTTAGGTTTGAAAGCCTCACCTTTGCTCCTCCAAACATACCTCTTGTCATTGTGGCCAAACAGCTCAATCTTTGTCTCTTCTGACCATAAAACGTTTCTCCAGAGGGCATCTGGGTTGTTCATGTGGGCATCTGCAAATTTTAGTCGAGCTTGAAGGTGTCAGTTTTGGAGCAGGGGCTTCTTTCTTGGTCAGCACCCTCTCACTCCATGTCGATCTAAAACTCACTTCAATGTGAACAGTGATGGTGGTGTTCCAGCAGTTTCCAGTTTATGGCAGGCTTGAGCCTTGGTAGTTCCTGGGTTGTTCCTGAACAGCCTAACCAATTTCCTCTCATCTGAGGGGGACAGTTTGTGTCTTTCTCCAGACCTTGGCAAACTGGTGATGCATGTGAATAACTTGTACTTATGTACAGTTGTTTGAACTGATGATCTTGGAATCTGCAGATGTTTAGAAATGGCGCTAAGAGACCTTCCCAGCTTGTGTAAATCTATATTTCTTCTTCTTAGATCTTCAGATTCAGATTCAGATTCAGATTCAACTTTATTCAAACTTCACTGAGTTTCTTGGACTTTCCCATTGCTGTTTGTATTGATCAATCCAATGAATGCTGTGAAACAAATCCTTTTCATGCTGGCAAAGCGAAACTACCAGTTATAGTCAATCATGATCACTAAAAAGAAGCTAATAGGCCTCGGCCTTGTCAAATTAAAAGACTTTGTAGAACTTTCACTACCCCTTATTAAAAGATTAAGTGAATGTATGTATATATTTGAGCTTGTATGTATACTTTTGACCATGTGTAGATTAGAGAAAGTCCAAAATAAATTCAAACTTGTGCACCCAATTCTTGAGTTTTAAAGTCATTAAAGATGTATGCTGTACAATCATTCCACTCTGTAAAAAGAACATTTCAAAGAAATCATTAAAAGCCTAAACTTACCATGACATTCATGCCCATGAAAAAACTGAAGTCAGCTTATTTGGCAAGTGCCAAAAGGCACATTTGATTTTTTTTTTTTTTTTTCGCCCATTCTGTGGATAATCGAGTTACTGAGTGGATACCAAACTGATGTAAGCATTAGTTTTGTCTGTTTATCACTATTTTTTTCTTTTGTGTTTCAGTTTTCAAATGACAATCCTTTGTCTTTGTTGTTTAGTTCTCATAGTCAAGTTGTCGCAAAACAAGTAAATGAGTAAATGGAAAATACTGGTTTGTGGAACGGAAGTGTAATGTGGCTCCATAGTGGTTAACGCATTCACCATACACGTGAAATATCCCTAATTCAAGACCAGGAGGAGACACAAACTCAGCCTCAGGGGCTCACAAGCTAGTGTACTCCTATTGTCAGTTCTAAGCCTGGATAAATGAGAGGGCTGCACTGGGGAGGGCATCCTGCATACAATTGTGCCAAAACATGTGGTTCCATCTGCTGTGGCGACCCCTTGGGAAATAAGTGAGCAGCCAAAAATACCTAGTGCATTACAGTGCATTGCAAAGCACTATTTAATTTATAGATCTGCAAAAAATCTATAAATGGTATGAGTAGTGAGAGAAGAGTGAAGAGTTATTTGAAATGTGTAAGAGTTATTTAACTGAGATGAATAAAGATAAAAGACAGATTGAGAGAGTACTGGAATGCCTCCCACAATTTCACTCCCACTCTTCCTCTTGTGCCCACGCACTCTCTGTTACTGTGACGTTCACTCTTCTTTTTTACTCCTCCGCTTGACTGTGGAGGCGTACTGTTCTCCTCTCATTCATACACTGCCACGCTATTTCCATATTTCTGAGTGGACACTGTGCATTGACTTAAAATGTCTGTGGAGGAAGAGGAAGAGGAAGCACCATGTTTGGCTCCATGTGAGAACATCAGATTTCCGATCATGCTGAGATCGTGATCAGACCTCACATGAGTGCCAGGCTCTACAGATGGAGTTACATTTTCAATAATCATGCTGAGAGATGAGCGTGTCTGTGTGTTGTGGTCTACATCTTCGCTGATCTCTGTGAATTTGGTACAAGAAAATATACCAAATTACTGCAGTTCATATCCAGTTCAGAGTTTTTTGTTTTTTTTAATGAAATTAATAACAAATTATGGTTAAAAAACAATACATGCAGGCTTAACAATCAAATTCCCTACACCTGAGTGTGAGACAAAATTATTACTTTCCCCAAAATGGCATGCATTGCAATGTTTATTTAACACCACAGCATCACAGAAAAGGGAAAAAGTAGTTCTGATGAAAACTTTTGACAGTGGGGACTTTATATTTTTTGGCCTCCATAGCACATTACTTTTTTCAATAGGTGCACTCATCATGGAGAGGATAACATAGAAGCTTAAAGCATCCAGCACGGACCAAAGATTGCACCATGCTCAGTCAAGGAAGATTAGGCCTCTCAACACCTGATCCTATTCCCATAAAACCAGCTGTCAATAGGAATGAGTGAGGTGCCCAGCATTTCAAAGCTACTGCTTAAAGAATGGAGCTACATAAAGATGGAGACATTAAAAAAGTGATAAAGGTTTACACCTAGATGTCAAGCATGATACTGTGCATGATACTTACTGATATGATAAACTAGTAACATATTAGTGCCCATCAAAGGATTCTTGTTGGATTTAAGCTTTGGCTACACACAAATGGATGCCTTTGCTACAGTTACTGTTTTATTTTCCTTTACTTGTCCCTCATAAATAAATGTTTAAATTGGATTAAGTTAAATTAACAGGTAATTATTGGTATAATTTTTTAAAAAAAGGTAAATGGACTGGTTCTTATATAGCACTTTTCTACTCTACCTGAGCACTCAAAGCACTTTATACAACATGTCTCATTCACCCAAGCACTTTTTTCTGTGTCTAAATACTTTCTATCTAGCATTAACACTCCAATGAATGCATCAGGAGCAACTTCAATATCTTGTCCAAGAATACTTTTGCATGCAAACTGAAGCAACCAGGGGGACCGAACCACCAACCTTCTGATTAGTAGATAATCTGCTCTGGCCACAGCCACCCCAAAATGTTGCCCACACTGTCCACAGGTCAGTGTAACATTTTTTCAACAAGACTGAGATGTTTAATTGAGATTAATGGTACAACAGCTGTCTCCATAGTTAACTATTCAACTGTACATATCAAAAACTGGAAGGGTCAAAATAATTACAAATCATCAGGACAACTTTTTGGTTTTCATGTCCTCATGGCCCAATAATATGAACACATGGTTGACCTTTGATGAGACTCTGCTTTATGTTATCTTTAGGCTGATTCCTAACAGCAGTTGTTAATACACATTATAATGCTGCTGCTTATTATTTATTTATTTATTTATTTGGTCATTAACAACACTCAGGTAGGCTGTAGCATCTGAACAATGCTCAGCTGATACTAAGGGTCTCAAAATGTGCTGAGAAAATGGCACCCACACCATCACACCATCACACCACCACCCTGAACCACTGATACAAGGCAGGATGCTTTCATGTTGTTTACACCAAATTCTGACCCTACCATCCAAATGTTGCAGCAGAAATGAAAGCCCATCAGACCAGGCAACATTTTTCCAATCTTCTGTTGTTCAATTTTGGTGAGCTTGTGTGAACTGAAGCCGCAGTTTTCCTTTCCTAGCTGGAAGGAGTGGGACCTGGTGTGGTCTTCTGCTGCCGTAGCCCATCTGCACCATGGTTTGACATGTTGTGTGTTCAGAGATGCTCTTCTGTATACCTTGGTTGTAATGAGTGGTTATTTGAGTTCATGTTTCCTTCCTATCAGCTTGAAGCAGTCTGTCCATTCCCCTCTGACCTCTGGCCACAAAAAGACAGTTTCTCCCAGAGAACTGCTGCTCACTTGATATTTTCTCTTTTTCCCACCATTCTCTCTTTCTCCTCCTTTCATCTCCATTCTGATGCTTGGTGTGAAATTCAGCAGGTTGTCTTGACCGTGTCTACATGCCTAAAATGCACAGTTGTGATTGACTTGTAAAATATTTGCATTAACAAGCAACTGTACAGGTGTACCTAATAAAGTGGCTGGTGAGCGTATAGTATAGTGCATTAGTGGTTTATATGCACATTATATCAAATTCTGAATCTTTATTCTTCAAATCTCTTAGATATCCATCCTCCACTTTGATTGTTTAGTCAAGCTTCATGAGACCCTTTCTAAAGGTGTGCTCATTTCCCTCCTCATTCATCTCAGTGACGAGTAGGGTCAGATCAATAACTGCATAAAAAGACCAATGACTGTTTTCTGCAGTCATTGTTCTCTTCACACAGATTGACACTCAAAATTGGAAGGCTTTCCAATGTACAGCCATTTTAAAGAAGTATATATATTTTAGCGCTCACTCAAGAGATACCTTAATGTCCTTCAAAGCAGATGGCTGCAGTACAGGAGGACAGTGACAGTGACAGAAGTTCAATGCAGTGAAGTGCTTGATAAGAAGCTGTTAATAGCCCAAGAGCCATGCTATCTCCAGTTTTAGATCTTGTTCAAACTGCTTTATACCACACCACACAAGTAAATTTCATAATGAAATAAACAGTCAGGTCACACCCCCAGGACTGTGTGTTGAGTTTTTCTTCACTTTTAAAATGTCATTCTAATTAAGGTGGGTGTCAAACAATTCCCAGCATAGCCCAACTTAACTTCCACCTTACTGGAGATCTAATCAGGCAGAGCAATGAAAACAACTTTGTGGCAGAGGTTTTAACAAAAAACACAATCAAGCTTTTCAAATGTGAAGTCCAGTGTCTTTTTACTAAGATTTGTGTAACGGTCCAGCCAGTGTAAAGCCATTAATAGCATCAGTAGCCAATAATTTAATAAATTAATTTAAAAAATGACAACAACAACAACAAGAAACACACAAATTGAATAAAAATATACTCTTACTTGTAGTTTTCATCTTGCCAGTAATCACTGGCACTTATTCTGCTATACAGTTCTCTTTTGACTAAAAGTCTTCAGCGATTGCAGGTACCGCAGAGACAAGAGTCATGAGAAACATGACAAATAGTCCTTAATTCAGGTGTTAAATATATTGCAATAAAAAAATATGCTGCATCAACATTATTCTGAGTTTTATTGAGGGTTTTTTTTTTTATTTTATATAATTTTCAGCAGGGGGAAGGTGCAATCATCCCATCTTATCAGACTGTAGCCTGCAGTGTTATAGAGACCTATATTTAAAATCATTTTCTCGGACTCTATGTTCCCAAAATGAAAACTGGGATCCATTCTAGTTTTTGGGAAAAGGCAAGCAGTGTTAACAAGATGTTTACAGTGTGTCCGTCTCATTCTTGGTCACAAAAGCTCTCATTGTGCTTATCTCTCATATAGTGTTTTGCAGCTGTTTGTGCGTTGTATGTTTGGGACACCTGCATGGCTTTTGTTTTGTGGCATATGCTGTGCTGCAAGCTAATCCGTATTTGGCTAAGCTCCGGTCAAGGGGGTGGTAAAGGTGCTGAACTCCGCTGCTGATCCACTCAGGAGAAAAGTCATGGTGATACAAACCTCCTGAGAGGTTCCCAAACTGTATAGAGATGCTGAAAAAAACATGACATATTTAGGTACAAGAAAATTAACAATTCAGTGCTAACAAAGGCCAGTATTTAAAATGCACCTTGTTCATTGCAATCTCATATGAGCAAAACACTGTCTCCATGAGAAACATCATAGACATGTTTGAGTTTACGCTGGCACAAAGCCCAGCTCTCTGAAGGAGATTGTAACTCTTAAGTTGGATCTCAAGCAGTGTTAGCAAACAACAAGCAGTATTAAGAAATTTAATGGGGTTAATTTTGAATTCTAAAGCCCTTTAGCAAGTCTGATTACCATCTGCAACAACATGACATTGACTTTGTGTGTGTCTGTCTTTGTCTTTGCATGTGAATTCCAGTGAATTATTAATTTCAGTCATGAATGAATGATAAATATGAATATCTCCAACACTTAACTGAACTGATTCAGTCTTTTCCTAAACTTTGACAAAAAAGATAACTAAATTCAGGTGATAACTTTGACTTTTAATATGTCACTTAGTTAACTTTAACACTCTTTACTTTATGCACTGCATTTATTTCATTATAATAATTTAAGATGATTAAATAAGTGTTTTTTCTCAATGCCAAAAAAAGAGAAAAAAATCTGTCCTTTCCTGTGATTATGTAAAATAAAATGTTAGTCTTACTTGGAATAACATAGCCAGAAATTCTTAGTTGGTTATATTAAAAGTCTAGTCACTTCTCTTGAATGAAATCCTTGGCCAAAGTGCACACATGTGCTTAGCTTTGTAGTAAATAATCATGGTCCTTGGCCCATTGCTCTAAGTTGTGTCCGCCATTTGACCATTAGAACTTTCAGTGTGCTGTGACCATCCAGCCTGACTCCCACCTGAGTGACCTTGTACTTATCGGTCAGAGGTCAAGGCCCCATCTGACATGTTTATGAAGATAGCCAGGGGTCAAGGGCTCTGTTTGTCCGTCTGGTGACAAGAAAGGAAACAAGGGATAGGATTCCGGTAATAAATGAAAGACGAGACCTGAGTTGAAAGGAGGGGTTATCTGGTTCTCTGCAGAACGTATTGATCCATTTGTGTTTTCGTGGGGTGAATGGGTTTGTTGGCCACAGTCCCTGCAGAAGTGCTGAGGTAGTGGCTGCACCACACTGTAGAAGGGTTGCTGCAAAGGCTGCACTTAATTTATTGGTCATGATATATCTGGGGTCAGTTTTTGCTGCCTGCTGTTGCCTAGTGACTAGTAAAAACAAAATGAGCTTTTGAGTCACACATATGGAGAGCTTTGGGATAAGAAATCAGCAACCGACTCTCAGTGTGTGCTGATGCTGCCCTCTTGTGGCATTTGCAAAGTATTGCATAAGAAATGTTTACATTTACTTTGGAAGACAAAATAAACAAAATAATGATATAAAAAAACAAACAAAAAAGGTGATAATTAATAAAATGTTCTACAAATCATTTTATTTCAGGAAATACACAGTTTTGGATGTGAAATTTCTGTTCTGGTAATCACTTAAAATCACTGTTAGGAAGCTTGCTTTATGCTGGAAAATACTTCTAATACTCTACAAACTTCATTGAGCATTTTATTACAACTAGGGCATATACTTAAACAAAAACAGGTTGCAGTCAGTGTACAGTCATTGCCATAACTTTGCATATTTCAAAAGCTCTTAAAAGGACACAGAAATTTCCCTTTCAGAGCTATTGAAGCTATTTCAGAGCTCCAGAGAATGTCTGAGGTCCAATAGGCTTTCTAAGATCAACATACGCATGGAATTTTCTCCAAATTCTGTACATTAACAAATAAATCTACACAACTCTATGCTAAGACCTTTTAAAGCATCTTAACCTGCATAGGCACTATATATCCTCGACTTGATTGTGTAACCATCACATTATGACCCATCGAGCCATCCATTTTCTTCCGTTTATCCAATTCAGGGTTGCAGTTGGGCTGGAGCCTGACAGGTTGCCATTCTGTCACTGGGCTAACACAGGGAGACAGGCAACCATTCACACTCACATTCACAACTATGGACAATTTAGAGTCGTCAATTTAAAAAAAAAATAGAATAACCAATTAACCCCATGTATGTCTTTAGAGTATCGGGGGAAGTCAGACAGAACCAACATCATGAGCCTCCTGTCTTAAAGATTACACTTTGCACTAAATAAACAGGGATGACAAAAAAATTCACAAAGGGGAAAAGCCAAGTACACAGCAAAAACTGTGAGTACATGTTATATTTCTATACATGTGCATCTCCTTAGGATCAAAGATGATAAGGATATGTTTCACTTAATGGGGAAAATTCTTGGAAGCACAGCTGTTATAAACAATGTTTGTACAGAGAAAAGCTATAGGAAGGATTATTTTTTGGTCTATTCCTTTCTGTGCATTTATAATGTTAACAACAGGGTTGTGCAACAGTATATATGTAGACATTGCAACACACATGCCATTTTCAAGCCACTCAATTGCCTAGCTCTCTTTCTCTCACACAAACACACACACACACACAGTCACACGCCTGGCAATGCTATTTCAGTGCTGTTTTGCATGTTAATAAGGCGATGGTTGTCACACATTAACACATTCTTTTTGGATATATGGCATCTCAGATAAACTCACGTCCAACATATTCTCATAAATCTTATAAATAAAAATGGGCTAACACACAAAGTAACTCATTAATAACCTGAGGCGAGTATGTTGAACTATGTTAAAAAGGAATGCATCGTATTTACAACAGAGTGATTGGCATATATCTGTGTCTGCAACATTACGGTGGTATAAATGGCAAGCATCTGTAACCAGTGGTAAGTCCTATCTTTTACATTAGTAGGTTTAACTAAGGTGTGAACATATATCATATTGTGTTGCTATATCTTTGAAACACTGGTAGGGAATGAAAATAAAAACAACAAAAAGGAAAAGGCACACAAGTAAGATTCAATAGCACCTGACTGACACAAACAGCCCTTTCAAAATGAACACCAGTTTACCAGTTCAGGGGGCATGTCAGTGCAGTGGTAAACTGGGTGCCACTCTTAACATGCTGTGATTGTGTGTTTCTGCATGGAGCAAACGGCCACTTGGTCTCTGTGATTTTGTTTTTGGTTTTTTTTTTTTCAGTCTCTGACCGTGATCCTATCATACATGCCATGCAGGGCGATAGCACCATCCATTAGAAAACAGGAAATAAAGCCAAGTCGATGATGTCAACACACGCCTTATTGCTTTCACGGTAAAATGGAGGCCTGGTATTGCTGCTTATGTCCTCTTCATGCACACCTGACAGCGGCTTATGTGTGTTCGGAGGCTGCCTGCTTTTAGCGTTGCTGGGACAGGTTTCCTGGAAGGAGAGAGAATTAAAAAGCATTATAATGCTCATAATGTAAATGTGAGGGAAATGATGATGGCAAAAGGCTGAAAGGTTGTCTCACTGCCCTCTTTGGGAGAATTTTCTTTAAAGCTCTAACAAATCATAAAATCACAGGTTTGGTTGAGCATAGTCAGACGTTTGCTCTGTTACACTTCTAACCAGATCCAATAACAATGTCACAGGTCTTGGAATATAACTATACATAACTGCAGCAAGGCCATGAATTTAAAGGTCAGCAAAAACAACATTTTCAGTGTTTGTTAAGTAATTTTATCAAGAAAAAAGGGTGAAGAAATTCGATGTCTAAGTGTGAGAGCTCTGTCTTACGTAAACATCTCATTGTCTTCAATGGTAGCGAGCCAGAAGCTGTAGGAGTTGGCGTAATAGTTGCAGGTTCCTCGACCGTGACACTCGATGAATGGAGCACTGCGGAATTCCTCCAGACATGAACCAGGGGAGGCCAAAGCCTGGCCTGAACCCTCAGCACCAGCACTGGTGTGCTACACAAACATAAAAAGACACAGTGACTTTTTATATCTACAAGCAAAGCAAAAGTCTTATATCAGCTGATTTCACCACCATCCCACATCAGCTGATGGCTCTGCTGATAACACTTCTGCACATCTATTTGTCAAGCAAGCTGTTTTGCAACCCACCTTCGACCCAGCTCCTTTCAGTTCATGCTGTTTCTCATTTAAACAATGTAATTTCTGCTACCTTTCAGGTGTTCCTGCTGCTCTCCCCGCCTCTGGCTTTCCATGTAATGTTCCACGGAAGAGCGCAGTGGTCCCAGAACATAGCCACACTGACAAATATAAATTACTTCTTCTTTCGGTTGATCCCTTTAGGGGTCGGCACAGCAGCTCATCTGCCTCCATCTCACCCTATCCCTAGCATCCTCCTCTGTTACA
The DNA here is from genome assembly GCA_015108495.1 of Heterochromis multidens. Classification (NCBI taxonomy): domain Eukaryota; kingdom Metazoa; phylum Chordata; class Actinopteri; order Cichliformes; family Cichlidae; genus Heterochromis; species Heterochromis multidens. Next base: position 5,812 of record VUQS01067674.1, on the reverse strand, counting down.
CCAACCCTCTGCATGTCCTCCTTCACTACATCCATGAAACTCCTCTGTGGTCTTCCTCTCTTCCTCCTGCCTGGAAGCTCCATATTCAACATCCTTTGCTCAGTATATCCACTATCCCTCCTTTGCTCATGTCCAAACCATTTCAGCCTTGTCTCTCTAATTTTGTCTCCAAACTGCTTACCCTGAGATGTCCCTCTGATATACTATTTTACAATCTTGTCCATCCTGGTCACTCCCAGTTAAAATCTTAGCATCTTCAGCTCTGTCGCCTCCTGTCTTTTTGTCAGTGCCACCCTCTCCAAACCATACATCATAGCAGGTCTCACCACCATCTTGTAAACCTTCCCTTTCACTCTTTCTGCTATGCTTCTGTCACAAATCAACCCTGAAACTTGTTTCCGCCCACTCCACCATGCCAAATATAAATGACTACAAATGGAAAAACAATCCACTTTTGAGTGAAGTAGTACTGACTGCAATGAACAATACCACAGTTTATAATGGACTATATTGAGCCAACACCCAAGAAACTCAGCTTGTTCTCATTCTCTGTAGTCAGCAAATATAAACAGCACAGAAAACAGAAGTGCTTCCCTTGGGTGAGTGTAATCTGCTTCACAGTCATTGGATGATTCACCATTTGTGCCGATATCAGCCTTCTTTATCATGTCAGTGCAAAGTGCAGCCATTATAATCTTGCACTACACATAATTACTTTTCTAAAATGCTCATGGGGACACCATTTGCTCCTGGATCATCTCTGCCACCGCAACCTCCTCCATTTCTTGGTATTGCTGATTAAACTAACACCTAATCTGTGTTTATTAAGGATGAATTAGTTCTCGTTTCCAAGAATACTTGTTGTTGCCTGGGTAATTTCAATACTTTAGCCTTTACCGCTAACCATTTCCCTGAATTGTTTCTGACTGAATCAGAAATCTCTTCCTCAACAGAAATCTCTTATTCTTACTCAAGAGCCATTACAATATGGCCATGACTTATTCATCCATGGTGAAAAAGTATTCTTGAGAGACCAGAGTTGTCTTACCATAACAAAGGAGTAGCCAATCCACAGAGAGTCCCAGCCTTGAGGGCATGGTGGGATCATAATGGTCTGACTGTGAATTGCTATCACCATGGCTGGAGCTTCACATACAGCACACCTGTGCACAAATTCATATGAGAACAGCACAGTATGTCACACCAGTATCATACACACATGAAACAGAGCAGTGTGTAAAGAAATCGTGACTTACCTGCTGATGAAGGGTTTAATGCTTTCACCAGTGATAGGTGCCATGCTCATGGGCATGGGCTCAGGTGAGGTGAGCCAGTAGGAGTAATCATTACGGGAGGCAAAGTTGCACACATTGTTGATATTACAGAACAGGAAAGGCATGGGGCTAAACTTTTTTAGACAGCTGCCTGCCGTACCTAAAATGCAGAGCCAAAAGAACAGCAAGTTAAATCACAAAACTATGCTTTCTGTTTTTGCATTCATCCTGTTTTTCTCTGTGTACCTTCTTTATCATGATTCCTTCCTTCTTTTCATATTATCTCACCTAAGTCTTGTCCATGAGAGCGTTCATTGCCCTGTACATAGAGCAAGGAGTAGCCATCGTATATGAGGGAGGTTCCCTCAGGACACAGTGGAACTTCCACTGTTTGGCTGTGACGTGTTACAAGGAAACCATGATCCATGGACGAGGGGCCAGGTGGACCCACTGGACCTGGAACACCATCAGGTCCAGGGGGACCAGGGTGTCCTCTAGGTCCTAAAGATATGGAGAAATCAGTAGAACAAAAAAAGTGGCAGCACAACAAATGCACCAGTACCTTGCAATAATCACTGGGAACCTCTCACCTTGTGGCCCTGGGAGGCCGGGCTCTCCTTTGGCCCCGTGCTGACCATTATATCCAGGGAGACCTTCTTCACCTTTTTGCCCTGGAAAACCAGTCACACCTGAGAAAAATAAATGAAAAAGGATATAGTAATTAAAATGGGTGTGGGTGAAAGGCAAGCAGGAGCAGGCTGTTTGTGTCACAGGGGTCTAAATGGGGCACGTTTCTTCATAAGTATGACCTTTATCTCCTTTCTGTCCAAGGATCCCAGCAGGCCCCTGAGGTCCTGGTAAGCCTTGAGTTCCTGGGAAGCCAATGTCTCCTTTTATGAAGATTTGGGGGCCGGGTGGACCAGGAGGGCCGTCATTACCTGAAATAAGACATAAATGTTTAATTCAAAGACATTTCTGTTACTCTTATTTTTTTTTTATCACATTCATGTTAATTGTGTTAATATTACCACAGCTAAGTTTGTTTAATTCTTTTATTACCTTTGTCGCCTGGGAATCCTCTGTCTCCAGTTTCTCCTGTAATCCCAATGTCTCCAACCTCACCCTTTTGTCCTAGGGTTGGTAAGTTTGTTTTATGATAATTATTTGTGTAAAAATACATATTTTTCTTCCTATAATTGCTTGAACATACTGCCGATGACACACAAATATATCACCCTGAATATACTCACCCGGGAAGCCAGTTACACCCTGTAATCCTTTCTCTCCCTTCGGTCCATCAATACCTGGAAGGCCAGTTTGCCCCTGTGGTCAAAAACATACATATAGCTGCCATTGTAAATGTAATGGCTATCTCTTATCTGAAGGAACATTATCTAATGTTTACAGCTAAAAAGCTCAAATGGAAAACAGCCTTATTACATACAGGAAATCCAGGTAGTCCAGGATCACCCTTTTGTCCCGTCTCTCCCTGGAAACCGGGGAGACCCTGATCTCCTTTCTCTCCCTTCTGTCCATCTCTGCCTGGCAAGCCAGAAGGTCCTGATTGTCCTGGGACTCCTGTTTAATAAAGACAGAGTGTTTTTTATCTACTATACAAATGCATTCAGCATTTCTGTGTAAACACTTTTCACTTTTTGTGACAGTCTCTATACGTTGTACATTTTTAAAGGTACAGTGTGTAAAATCTCACCACTAGATGTCTGAGATTGCAGTCAACTGAATTCTGTTTTCTTATCCCTCCCGATTCAAGTGCATAAGCTTAGCTACAGTGGCCGCTGTAGGACAAACAACTCTGGCCGCTGTTCATCTGTAGTGAGTGTAGACTGTCAGTCCACCTCAGCTGTCAATGTGTGTCCATGTCTATTTACTCTGGGGGAGGCTGTAAAACTTTGTGAAAGGAGGCTTTGGAGAAACACCTCAAGCCTCACACTTCAACACCGCCCCATACTCTGTGATATTCAGGATCCCAACAAAAGGCTTTAGAGATAGGATTTCTCATAATCTCCTTGATCTTTTGAGGTAACTTCAATGACAATTTTGTTCTGTCTGCAGACATGGAAAAACATAGGTGTAGTCTCCACTTTCAGCCACCTTGGTGTTTCTGATGATGATTTAGGTGTGCCTCAGGTGGTAGAGCAGGTCATCTACCAATCAGACGGTCGCTGGATTGATCCCTGACTCATATCAAAATATCCTTGGGAAAATACTGAACACCAAGTTGTCCCTGATGCATTCATTGGAGTGTGAGTGTGTGAATGTTAAAAGTGCTTAGGTATAGATAAAAGTACTGCATGATTGTATGTGTGATTGGGTGAATGAGACTTGAAGTAGAAAGTGCTGTCAGTGGTTAAATTGAGTAGAAAGGTGCTATATAAGTAGTCTGTTTACCACTACCATGAGGCAAAAAATTATCAGCATGTTTATCTCACAGTACCTGCTTCTCCAGATTTTCCTGTTTCTCCCCTCTCTCCTTTAGGTCCCTCTAGAGAGAAACCTGCAGGACCTGACTCTCCCAGCTCTCCCTGAGGTCCCTGTGGACCTGGAAGTCCCTTGTCACCTTTGCCACCAGGGACACCTGGAATACCTGGGTTGCCAGGAAAGCCAGGACTGCCTTTGTCTCCTGCAGAGGAAAAGAAAAAGCAGATGAAACTTTGCTGGCTTCTATCAACTGAAGGAATATATAAATCAATGTTGTAGAGGATCTCACCTTTGCTGCCAAATTCGCCGGGTGGCCCAGGGAAACCTATGCCAGCCATACCTGCAGAAAAGGATAGATACAGCGTACATTTTATTACATTAAAGTTCCTACTGGTTTGAATTTGGTGATTCAGTCTCCTCTTAACTTCTTACAGACTAACCTGGCTGTCCTCTCTCTCCTGGGAATCCTGGGATCCCATCAAGTCCAGGATCTCCCTTTTCTCCATGTGGACCAGGAGGCCCCTGCAGGCCACCTTCACCTGAAGAAGAACAAGTATACACACTAAAGGTTTCAGTGTATCAAATTGGAAGAAGCACAAATTTCACTTCACTCACTGTTGTCCAACAAGAGCTGTCACTTAGCAGTCACTGATCATTTCAGAAAAACAAAACAGCTCATCTTGAAACTCATAATTTAGCCACAGAAAGTGGTTTTTGAATATATGATGTCAGTGATTACCTTGTATCCCACAAGATTGTCTCAAACCATGAACAAATCAATATAATTTTTGCTCTAATTAATTTGTGGACATGTTTGTGACTAGCTTGTTAAATAAGCCTCTTACTTACCAGGCTGGCCATCTTGACCAGGCTCTCCTGCAGACCCAGGAAGTCCAGGGACACCCTTATCCCCTGGCCTACCTGGCTGACCTGTACAACACACAGATATATACACCTCAAATAACAACATGTATGATTACTATACCTTGAGTTGCTAGGTAAACAGAATTAAATTGACAACTCAGACAGAAATCTGACCTGGATACCCAGTGATTCCTTGGTCTCCCTTGGGTCCTGGCAGTCCTGGCTTGCCAGGCATACCCTCTTGACCTTTCTGACCCTTTTCTCCAGATTGTCCTGGGAATCCTGGCTCACCAGTCTGACCCTGTACAAATAAAGCAGTTAAAAGGAATGCTAATTAAAGAAAGTGAAGTGATCATTAATATACAGGAACTACTCCAAATAATAATGAAAATTTAATGACAACTACTACAGCAAAACTGAAAAAAATGTTTCCCTTTCCACCTCTGCTGGGTTTCAAGTTAACATTCTTTTAATTATTACATTTTAACTACTTCAAATGTGCAGTGGACATGAGAAACAGAGTGTGTTGGTCATTGCATCTTCACACTTTTGACAAATACAGTGGGGGAAATAATTATTTGATCCCTTTCTGAACTTGTGAGTTTGCTCACTTACAAAAAAATGAATGGTCTCTTTTTTATGGTAGTTTCATTTTAATGAAGAAAGACATAATATCAACAAAAAATCCAGAAAAAACACATTACATAAAAGTTATAAATTGATTTGCATGTCATTGAGTGAAATAAGTATTTGATTCCCTACAGCCCAGCCAGAATTCTTGCTCCCACAGATTTGCTGTGTGCCCATGTGGCACACAGATTACAATCAATCAATCAATCAATTAATCAATTACAGATACTCCTGATCTCAACTGACTATGTGTATAAAGCACACCTGTCCACAGAATCAATTTCTTCCATTTTCAAAAAGCTGTAAAAGGACGTCAGGGACAAGACTGTAGACCTGCACAAGGCTGGAATGGGCTACAAGACCATCAGCAAGAAGCTTGGTGAGAAGGTGTCAACTGTTGATGCAATTATTCGCAAATGGAAGAAATATAAAATGACCATCAATGACCCTCGGTTTGGAGCTCCACGCAAGATCTTGCCTCATGGGGTGAGGATGATCATGAGAAAGGTGGTGGATCAGCCCAAAACTACACAGGAGGAGCTTGTTAATGATCTGAAGACAGTTGGGACCACAGTCACCAAGAACACCATTGGTAACACACTACA
>VUQS01067673.1:0-35605 GCA_015108495.1 Heterochromis multidens | reverse complement strand
TCTAGTCCACAAACAAAGCCAGACCCCCACCTTCTTTCCCGCCAACAGCTTCAGCATCTCCATCCAACCACACGAGGGCGAAACCAAGCAGATCCACATTGGAGTCTGAGATCTCCTGGTTCAACCATGCTTCAGTAAAACACATGAGGCTGCACTCACGGTATACTTTCTGAGTCTTCACCAATATCTCCAGCTCATCACTTTTGTTTAGCAGAGAGTTGACATTTCCCATGATGACTGTTGGCAGAAAGGGCTTATATCTCCACTTCCAAGCCTTCACCTTTGCACCAGCACGGCAACCACGAAAACACCTTTTTATCTCAGCTGGCGGTATCTTCCAGATTTGCTCTGTTCCAATTAAAAAAGCTCTTCTCTTGAGTAAACTCTTCTCCCTAGAAGTATCCATCAGTACTTCTGACAAAAAAAAATCAATAAAAATACAACAAAAATAAAGTAAAGTTTGAGTAAAGATCAGAGCTACCAGACTTTGCTGCTACCAGTTGAAGCGCATGTTCTAGAAAAGAATCAAATGGCAACAAAACTCTGTTTAACATGTGTTAAACTAGCTGTCAAACATGAAAATGTAGCAGCTAGCTTCTGAGCCTAGCAGCATTAAGCGACTAAAAAGCTTGTTTAATTGTATTTATTAGTAAGTTATTGCAGTTATTGTAGTAAATTACTGCACCATATTACAACATCAGTCACACACTCAAGACATTAGCAAATGATTTCCTTTGATCAAGTATTCAGGACACAGTTCAGGGAGGGTGGACATCTTGACTGGTTGGATTGTGAGGAACTAAAACGAGACTAAGAAAAAAAAAAAGAATATTGGACTTGCATTCACCAGACAGATAGACAGAACTCAAATGGAAGTGTGCATCAATAACTCTCAGCTAACATAACTTTTAAACTGGTCATCAACAATGTGAGGTAAATAAGACTGATCATCTCATTGCAATGCAATGTTCTACTGGGAAACCTTGGGTCCTGGGTTCATGTGGCTGTTACTTTGGCACATTCCAGCCATCTAAACACAGGAAAACTGGCTCAGTAAACTGAGAACACAATAAAGAGCAGGTAGGTGTAATGCTGAGCAAGCCTCCAAACTCCTCATATCCCAAATCTATTTGAGTATCTGTGATGCCTGATGCATAGAGGTCCCACCCCACTCCTCACATGACCCGAAAGATCTGTATCCCAGAGCCAGAAACCAGATATGCGTTGAGGTCACAACATTTTATGCAGGTGGTTTTAATGTTTTGGCTAATTTAAAAAAAAACCCTGCATGCTCCAAACATAAATTTGTCTTACAAAATTCAAGCTCCATCATTACCAGTTAGCTTTAAGGTAACATAATGATGCAAGCACATAAAAATCATCAAACCATCAAATATAAAGTGACATTAAATATAAATTAAATTTATTCTATTTAGCCAATGTCATATTCAAATCATTTTCGAAGAAAAAAAAGTTCAAGAAAAAGAAAGAAAAAATTATTGTTTTCCTTTTAAGTAGAGTCTGCCAATTAAAAAAACATTTGGTGTCAAATGAAAAATTTCTGCATATTACTTACAGACACTAATGTATGAATAATATATACTTACGAATCCAATTCTGACACTGTGTAAGATGTAAATAAAAACAGAATACAATGATTTGCAAATGCCATAAATCCGTGTTTTATTGATTTAGCATTGTCTTGCTGAAATATGGTGGGTCTTCCCTGAAAAAATACGTTTGAATTGGAGCATATGTTGCTCTTAATTCTGTATATACCATTCAGCACTGATGGAGCCTTTCCAGATGTACAAACTGCCAATTCCGAAGACGCTAATGTACCCACATACCACCAGAGATGCAGGTTTCTGAACTGAGTGCTACTAACATGCTGAATGGTCCCTCTCCTCCTTAGTCCAACGGATGCAGGATCCATGTTTTCCAAAAAGAATTCAAATTTCAATTCGTTTGACCCCAGAACAGTTTTATACTTTGCCTCAATCCATTTTAAATGGTCCCAAAAAGCTGAATCTGTTCATCTGGACGTAGCGTTTTCAGTGGGAGAAACGTTTCGTCACCAGAAGTCACCAGAGGTGACGAAACATTTCTCCCACTGAAAACGCTACGTCCAGATGAACAGATTCAGCTTTTTGGGATTCTTTTACCTGGATTATTGAGCATGCATCAAGCCATTTTAAATGAGCTTTGGCCCAGAGAAGGCAGCAGCGTTTCTGGATCATGTTCACATATGGCTTCTTCTTTGCATGACAGAGTTTTAACCTGTGGATGGCACTGCAAACTGTGTTCACAGATAATGGTTTCTGGAAGTATTCCTGAGCCCATGCAGTGTTTGCCATGAGAGAATCATGCCTATTTTTAATGGAGTGCCACCTGAGGACCCAAAGATGTGGAGGAGGTACTACGTGGAGGGAGGTCAAATGGGCACAGGCAACCAAGGAGAGTCTGTAACAAAAGGAAATAAGAATTAATGCAGGCAGGAGCTGGTCTGGAAATACATAAGTATGTAGTATGTATTGTATTATTGTTGGGTCTTTACCCTACAATTGTGATTTGGCGCTATATAAATAAAATTGAATTGAATTGAATTGAATAAGCAGTGGGGAGGAATAGGTTGTCTTACTTGTGGTTCGGAGAAGCAGGGACTCAGAGGAGGGATTTGCCGGCGGGTTAGTTGTGGGTCCGAGGTGAACATTAGGAGTGGTGGAGGGTGGGCAGGCAGTGTGGAGGTTGAGCGCAGCTAGAACCAGATGGAGGGATAGAAGGCTGGTGACTCGGCTGTGGAGTGTGTTTCCTCGTGGCAAAGAACGGATTGAATCTCAGGTTGGCGTGGAGGTCGTGGTTACCGACCTGACTTTCTGTATTGATGCTGAGAGAAAAACAGGAGTTGAGGATTACTAAACTGATTATTCAACGTAGCTAGGAGCAACACAGAAAGCCTAATTACCACCATAAGCAAATGGACAAACCGGCGGACAATCAGCCACTGCCGAGCCTATATACACAGCCTTCTGAAAAGTAGATGGCAAACAGGTGCGTGAAGGACGCACCACTCCGCCCCCAGAGGTGGAGAGGAACAGCCGGCCAGCCCACTCATCCACCAGAAAAGGAAACACAAACATCCAAAACGCCACAACCAGCCCAACCCCTGACATTTTTCTTTTTAGTACCACTTACTTTTCCAGCCTTTTGTTCCCCCGTCCCAACTTTTTTTTGAGACATGTTGCTGCCATCAAATTCAAAGTGAGCTAATATTTTTCATTAAAATAGTAAAATGTCTTAGTTTAAACATTTGATGTTTTCTATGTTCTATTGTGAATAAAATATGGGTTTATGAGCTTTTTTTTCTCATGTGTTTATGAGATGTTTTTGTTTACATTTTACAAAGTGTGCCAACTTTTTCAGAATTGGGTTTGTAAAAGACTCAGATTCAAGACTACAATTCAGACAGTTGTAGGTCTACTGATGGGGGCTTATAACACTGTATGGATGGTGTCATAAAACTGGCATATTCAAACATCCCACTATTTTAGGTACAGGTGTGTTGGAGGGCATCACTTCAGTCTCATTAAACACATCCTCTCTGTGGGATTTAAATAGTCCTCAGTGAGAGTGAATGACCTGACATCTGTTTAAGGCTATTAAGTGACAAGTGTCCAGTCCTGCTGTAACACACACAATCAATACTTCCCCTAAATGCTCATCCAGAAGTGAGATAAAAGGCCCTTACTTTATATCTCCTGGATCCCTTGGATATTAATCTTTTGCCAGCTTCACTTTGCAGCCCATTCTGCTCAATGTCTGAACTCACAGTATTTTCAGTAATACCGCAGGCCCCTAGACTCGCTGGGGCTTCAGTCAACACAGTCAATGGAAATGGGAAGAATTCTCTCAATGGGCCTGCTGAGCGTGACTTATATTTTAAGCTTTCTCTAATCTGGAGACTTAATTAAGTCTCATCAGGACATCAGAGCTCATGAGTGCCTTGCACCACATGAGAGGATCACAGCACAGACAAATGACAGAGATAAGTGCTCTCATTAGCCACCAAGATGGCATTGACAAAAAAACTGCCTGCTCCCTGCTAATGGAAACACTGCAGGCTGCCATTTGAATATCCAGCTGTGCAGTCTGATTCAGAGATGTCAGAAGGTCGAGAGGTAACTAAGGCAAGATTTGTGGTTGTCAATAAGAAGGTGCCCACAAGGTAAGAGATCACTGTATTTATTTATTCATCGTGGTCACATGCATCTATCCACAGATCTAGATAACAAAAAGGCGGGAATTGTATTACTTTTACCATCATCATCCAAGGAAATAAAAGTGAATATCACTTTGAATTTTATTTAAGAACTGATTATGCTCATGTGCACATTTAGCTGCTAAGGAGCCACATATTTAACTAGTTAGTGGAGACCATACAAGACCTAAAACAGAGAGAACATTACCACTTAGATAAGTCACCAATGGCACTGGATTTATATTAAACAAGAGCACTCAGAGAGTGCAACTACCCCTGAAGGGCAAAGGCTATACTAAAACTTTTATGTTTTATGATGTTTTTATTACAATATGATGATGGCAGCCTGTTTGTTTTTATTTTTATTAAAAAAATAAAAAATGTGTTGTACAGCTCTGTCCACGCCCTTTCACATGACATATTATGCTCGATAGGTCAACTTTGACCTTGGGCGCTAACAATGAAGGTCAAGGTCAAATGCTTAGCCAACCTAGGTACTCATGTCCCTGGTATATTGTGAAGTTTGAAGACAATTCATAAAAAACTGTGGGTAATATAAAGTTTTTACTGATTTTCACATTTGGTGTGATCTTGACCTTGACCCAATTTTCACCAAAATTAAATCAGCCTGAGCTGTTATTGGTATCTACCATCACACAAAATTGAAAAATTATATCTTGAAAACTGTGGACGCTAGACTGCTAACAAACAGACAGACAAACGAACAAATGGAACCAATTACATAGTCGCTCCCTTCGGGGGGGAGACAAAAATGAACTACATGAAAGGCTGGGACCATGAGTCGAATTGCTTGTGTTGTTTAATGATACAGAAACAGAACAAGTGGACAATAATGCAATGATTTAAAAATGCAGCAGCACCTCAACTGTCCTCTCTAATACAACAGATGGCAAAGAAACAAAAAAGATTCAAGTAAGGTCTCAAACAGCTTCATTTAAGGAGGAAAAAAACATATTCATATTCTTCCAGTAAGTTTCATGTTTGTCTGTTCATTTCAGATCATTTCGTGAAGGGGTCAACAATATTTCAAAAGGGGATACTGTGACTTCAAAAGAATGTGGGACAGGACCTTGCACACTAATATCACAACACCAATGAACTCAGTGGTCGCTGGATGTACAAATAGGCAACTAATAGGTTTTCTAACAACTTCCCGTGTCCCCATAAGCCAAAAAAGATTAACAATACATGCTTACAGTAAAGAAGTGCTTTCATCCTGATATCTTTACTAAATATATGTGTTTGCTAAATATAAAGCTTCAATTAGCACTTTGCTAGCTTAGCATAGCATACGTAAACGCAGGGAACAGGGAAGCAGCTAGCTTGTCTCCATCTGTCACCAAAAATACAGACCTTTTGAGAAACCAGACCTCATGTCATTATGTCAAGATATAGATTATACCTTAAATGTTGAGTTATAAGACTTGTGAGTTTAAAAGTGGATTTGTTATCTTAGACAGAGCAAGGTTTACCCTTTCACAGCTCCTACGCTAATCTTGTTGGGTGTTGTTTTATATTGAGCAGATACATATTAAAGAGTGATTTGGATCTTCTCATCTAACTCTTTGCAAGAAGGCAAATAGATATATACCCAAAGTGAGTCACTGCATCAAGCAAATATTTGTGTTATAAATTTTCAGCTGAAAAACAAACCCATTATGAAGTGTTTCGGGGAAAGTGATTGCAACTCAGCTGCTTACTAGAAATCTTGAAATGAATACGCTGACAACAAAAAAAATCCAATTACTTGCCCTCAGCCAATTTGTCAAACAAAGCCCCCATACCCGCGCAAGTACATGACATGCCCTTTACATTGTGATATTAAATCAGTGTGGATATAGATAGGCTCCACTTGTTAAGAACTCATTTTCCCATATAGTCATCTTGTGATGTGAATCTTTGTGTCAAATCCCGATTTAATAAGCACTTCTACACATTACAGTTCAGAACAAAACAAGTCATCTTTTTATTAATGCTTCCCGTAAGTCAAGGAGGCCTCTTTTCATAAGGTTATCAAGATGACATTGAATTTAGACAATGTTGCTACTAAGCTGTGCAGGGCGCTTTCAAGGGAGGCAGGCATAGCTTATTGTGTCTCCTGTGCTTTTTGCTCTGTCAGAATGTATAGTAATGGGGTTACAAGGTTACATTGCTTGTTGTAATTTACTAGACGGAATGTAATGACATCCCATCGAGGCTTCCTGAAACATAGCAAACCTCTTTTCATACTATACACCTGCTACTGATGAGTTTGTTTAAAAGTTCCACTGAGAGTTTAACTTCCTTTTGCTTGGATGGTTTATGTCAGTCAGCAGATGTCCTTCAGCCCCTGAAAAAGGCTGTTAAGATCACAGGTTCAGGTCCCATGTGGGAGTTCTAAAGGAGCCTTTTTAAGGTCAGTGACCTGGATTTGGAAACAGTGAGCCTTAGTAGATAAAGAGAAACTCCTTTGAATCTTCCTTTTAAATCTTTTCAGATTTCCAGCTCTCTGCTTCTGCAAAATTGTCACTGTCAGGACAGTAAGTTGCCGAGTGACACTGGCATTGTGCTGCGAAATATAAACCTTATGCTTTTATGGCACCTAATGCATTCTGTTTATGACACACTGTCATCTATTTGAGAGCTTCACACACACTGTTGCCAAGAGCCTTTTTAGAAGTGTTACAAAAGCAAGCAGAATGTGGCTATGGCGGCATAAGCATCTAAACAAACGCAGGAGCATATACTGTACAAAGCGTGCTGTGAATCATAAATTTTGATTTACAGTGGTTGATGTAACATCTAATATGAATATTGTCTCACAAGGGCAGGTGAGTGAGCACAGCTGTGTAAACTTTATTAAGTCAGTCTGTGCGTCTGGGTTTGGTGAGCAAGAGAGTGTGCAGAAGGCTGAGCTATCGGCAAGCATGGGGGAGGAGCAGGAGCGATACAGCAGTGTTGTGCAGGTTTTTTTCCTCTTTGAATGTGAAAAAAAGACGATAGAAGAGCACGGAGCTGACATACAGCAGGGCAGGAAAGCAGGAAGTACAGTGGTGGGTTCCAGCAAGGTGCCAGGCACACCAAATGAAGCAAAGTTGAAGATAGTTTACCCCCAAATCTGCTAATGGGAAAAGCAGCTGAACTAACATAAGGGGACATGACCTTGACAAACTCAAGTGCATAGTATGGCAACCAGCTAACTGCAAAAACCAGAGTTGAATCAATGAACAGCACGGTAGTTTTCTTGTTGCATCTGTCAGCAGGCCCCTCTCATCTCCTGTAGCTATGGAGGTGAGAGATGATAAGGCCACAGTTAACAGCGATGCAGAAGAGAGGGGCCACGTAGTAAACCAGAAAGGCAGGAACCAGGAAGTAGAGCCACTCATTTTGGCCAACAGACCACATTCAACCACCATTAAAGTCAATGTAAGGGGACCTTTGGTAATGCCATGGTTACTGAGATCAGCCAAATGGCTACCACAACGCACAACCTGTGGGAGAGGGAGACAAGGAATAGGTATGTTTGTTTGGAAATGCTACTGTATATACAGTACACATGCCTAATTTCCAGTGCAGGAACTACACTGCTCCAATATGTCATTGTAGCAAGTATTGTTTTGGGTGGTACACTAACGTTATCATCTCATCACAGACCAGCAATAAATATTATTTGTATTTTAACTATAACCAAAATATTTTCCTAAACCTAAAAATAGTATGACCAATACTATAGAAAATATTGATAGCTTTGTCAGCTGCACATCCATAGTGAATCTCCTCATGCTTCTACTCCCAAAGATAGCCTATTTGATTGAGAAGTGGGGACTGTGGAGGCCATTTGAGTAAAGTGAACTCATTGTCATGTTCAAGAAACCAGTTTGACATGATTTGAGTTTTGTGACATGACATGTTATCCTGCTGGAAGCAGTCATCAGAAGATGGGTACAGTGTGGTCATAAGGGAATGGACATGGTCAACAACAATACTCAGGTAGGCTGTGGCATTTAAATGATGCTCAATTAGTATTAAGGGGCCCAAAGTTTTCCAAGAAAATATCCCCCACACTATTATACCACCACCAGCAGCCTGAAGTGTTAATGCAAGGCAGGATGGATCCATGCTTTTATGGTGTGTATGCCAAATTCCTGCCCTACCTTCTGAATGTCGCAGCAGAAATCAAGATACTTCAGACCAGGCAACATTTTTCCAATCTTCTATTGTCCAGTTTGATGAGCTCCTGCAAACTGTAGCCTCAATTTCCTGTTCTTAGCTGACAGGAGTGGCACTCACTGCAGTCCTCTGCTGCTGTAGCCCATCTGCTTCAAGCTCTGACGTGTTGTAGACTGACATGGTCAAAGATGATCTTCTGCATACCTTGGTTCTAATGAGTGGTTATTGTTACTGAGTTACTGTTGCCTTCCTATCAACTTTGAGCAGTCTGGCCATTCTCCTCTGTCCTCTATCATCAGCAAGGCATTTTCACAGACATAACTGCCACTCACTGGAAATTGTCTCTATTTCAGGCCATTCTCTGTAAACCCTAGAGCAGGAAAGTAGATCCCAGTAGATCAGCATTTTCTGAAATACTCAGACCCGCCTGTCTGGCACCAATAACCATGCCACTCTCAAAGTCACTTAAATCATCTTCCCCATTCTGATGTTCAGTTTGAATTTCAGCAGGTCATCTTGACCATGTCTACATGCCTAAATGTTGAACAGATATAGCGCCTTGAGAAAGTATTCACCCCCCTTGGCATTCGTCAGGTGTTTTTGCCTCACAGAAATTGGTTGAACCAGGACTCTTTAGGGGCTTCATGGCAAAGGGGCTGAATACTTATGCACATGCCAATCTTCAGATTTTAATTTATTAAAAATTCATTTTTCTATATTTTTTTCTCATTTCACTTCACCAACACAGCCTAGTTTGTGCAGATCCATCACATGAAATGTCATTGCGAAACATGTTGATTCCAGGTTGTGAGGCAAAAAAACCTTACAAATGCCAAGGGGGATGAATACTTTTGCCAGGCACTGTACCTAACAAATTGGCTGCTGAATGTATCTTCGCTGGACTTCATCGAGCAGACTCAGAGAAACAGTATCATTCATTTAAAGCTGTTTATCTGGTCACTCAATGATTGCAACTATAATCACCGCTCTCCTTTAAGCTCTGTTTTGGTCTCCTCCAACTCAAGAGGGATATATGTGACATTCTTTAGCAGTCAGTAGCTCCATTATGTTCGTCACATATTGAAATACATGTAAATACCTTTAATACAGACTTATGCGTGGGTTTTTTAAACTATATACTAAAACCATGAACATAAGGTAACATTTTACAGGTGTGAACAATATGTTAAAGGAATAATTTCAAATATTATCCAGTCACATAACTGTACAAATACTGCCTCAAATGATCTTTACAAACCCACTTCTGCTTGACACACTTTTGTCAGACTAGCAGGCGGTCTGGTCCATGGTGCAACAATACGATACCTCAGCACGGACAATACTGCCAGGCTGAAGATCTCCACTCCCACTGTGACTGAAGCTGTGAATCGCAGGAGGATGCAGGTCCCACCGTCAAGCTGCCAGTTCTGGAAACTGGCAGTCAGGAGCACACAGGGCAGGGTGAGCAGAGCACCCCAATCTGCCAGGCTGAGGTTGAGGAGCAGGTTGGAGCTTGGCTTGGTATGACTGCGGGGGTTCCTCAGCAGCACCAGCCACAGCAGAAGGTGACCTCCGACCCCCACCAAAAGAAAGACAAGGCTGACAATCGGCAGCACCCCACTGAAGAAGATGGTGGTATTGGTGGAAACCACATTAAAGAGGAGGTTGACGATAGTGGGCATGGCTCTGACAAATCTGACAGCAAAAAGATACCACTGTGATATAAGACAGGTGGAGGATAGTCAAACATATGGAGGAAAGAAAAATAAAGTGGAGAATGATGACCAAGCTGCGGTAGTTATACAAAACACTATTGTGGATGAGGAGGAAAAGGCGGAGGCAAATGTCTGAAATTACAAATATGA
The DNA here is from genome assembly GCA_015108495.1 of Heterochromis multidens. Classification (NCBI taxonomy): domain Eukaryota; kingdom Metazoa; phylum Chordata; class Actinopteri; order Cichliformes; family Cichlidae; genus Heterochromis; species Heterochromis multidens. The sequence continues at coordinate 25,312 of VUQS01067673.1, read as the reverse complement.
AGAAACAGGTGAAAAAATGCCAGCAACTGTGAGCGCACAGTAGTCCAAATCAGAAATTTAGAGAGACACGCAGCGTAATGATGATTTTAAAAGCTAATTTTAGTTATTAATAGCCTCCTATGTATTATTCATGTTTATAATAGGACTTGCTTCTCCCAAATCACTTGCAACTCAGAGCTCACCGGGTCCTTCCTTAGACTGACAAGCTCGATGATTCAGACGAAATGATCTGTCTCTCGAGAGACTTAAGTAACAAACAATCAGAGTGACATCAGTAAGTCGACTGCTTCACAACACAAACGAGACAACTCACCCACCTCACTCCACACGGCACGCAGACAGAGGAAGGAGGATTGTTCCCGGAGGGATAAACAACACACACAAACTAGTCGTTAAGAAGGAAAAAGAATGTGCAGGCTTTGGTGAAGAGCAGGATTTAACCAGAGTGGAACCCCATATGTAAACAAACCACTTATCCCCACAAGTAAACAAGACACTCGCTTGATGTTTAAAGAGAGGACTTGGCTGCATGCACACTGATGTTAGGGGAGGTTTTCTGAATACTTGATTCTACATCAGTGTTTAAGCAGAAACTTCAACATTTGCCCAGCTACTTCACCAAATGCATGAACAGGAATGCACCACTAAATGTCATTAGCATTACTAATGGCTTCGTGGATTGATTAAGCTGCTCTCCAATGCATCCCACTGGAGCATCCTGAAGAAAACCACACTTTGAAGAGCGATCCAAATAAAGGCTCTTTAAAACACGCCAGGAGTTGTCTGGATGTGAGTCAAGGCACTTTAATGACGTCATTTAAATTGGGTCACTCACATCCATTGTTGAGTTACTTTGACCCAATTTTGTAAACTTCATTAAGGTTACAGTGTGTAAAATTTCACTTCTAGATGTCAGTAGATTGCAGATTTCAGTCAACTGAATTCTGTTTTCTTACTCCTACTAATTCAAGTGCATAATCATAGCTGCTGTTAGCCGGTGTTAGTGAATCTTTCTTTGAAGTGGATCTAACTTTGTTGAACTCTGACACTGAATAAACTCTCATACGATGTGAGAATGTAATCAAACTGTAAAGGCACAACTTGAGCCCAACGTTAGCTGACATAATGTTAGTTTATAACCAGCTGTTGTTGTTTAGAGGGTTGCATGTCTAATCTGCTGATAATAAGTAACACCTTGAGTCTAAAGGTGCAGACACAAATTAAAATTTGCCTCTACAGTACGAGTTCTCTTCTCCTCTGCTTTTGGTGTACTACGTACAGTATGTGCCCAGTCTCTATCCACATACAAAATACTACTAGGCAGAATGGCGATGTGCATCTCGGCCACTGTATTCAAGATGGCGGGTCGACATGGCAGCTTCCACAATCCAGCGCCCACTCCTATGTATTTTTAATGGATTAATTCTAAGTTTATGAGAAAACATCAATTTGTTGGAAGACGCAATTACACTCTAATCAATGTATATTTATGAGTACAATATTTTTTTTTCTATTAAATAACCTCAAAAAATGACTTACTCTACCTTTGACTATTACATGTGACCTTAGCTAATTAATATTGTGTGGCAGTAAAAGCAGCTGCAAATCAATAACAGGACCACTTTGTAAAATGTCTGAATTTCCCTTTTTGTGAGGAAGGTGAAAACAAAAGAACAGCATTAAGGTATCTAGCTTTTAGCTAGTTGTTGGTAGTTGTAATACCTACATAAAGAGAAACTGAATATTTTACGTGAAAGTTAAGCTACCCCTAACAGATTAACTCTGACCTCACCCACTGGTTCGTGGACCCCCAGTTTGAGCTCTCAGCTTTGGACATCATTATCTTGGTATTTTTTAAAGCAGACATCAGGGGTGAGGGGTGAATGGAACTGAAAAACTGAGGTCTATGACCAAGGGGCAATCTCTGCAGGTTAAAAGTGAAGCCAGCGTGGAAGTGACTAAAACTGCAGCTCCTGTAGATGCTACTTTAGGCTATAGCTCCAAAAGGGAGTCAATCCCCATAGACTCCCATATAAAAATAACATTCTAATCACTGCTTATTGATAGTAAGAATATTGTTTTCCATGAATTAAAATTTTACATGTTTTCCTTAGTATAGACTTTAGAAGATGCGAGCAGAATAAGAATAGTCATTCACCCTGAAATAGTACTTATTCACAAATAAATTAAAAAATGATGTCCCAGTCTTACTAAATTCCTTTTTTTTTAAAATTCAAAATATGTTACCCATTCTCTGTGAAGTCTTGCTCCCAACTAATTCAAAAGTAGTAAGTATTTAAAGATATTAACCCACACAGATTCTGTATGATAACGACTACACAGAGATATGGTTGAAAATCTGGGCGACCCTTTCCACACTAAACTGTGAGCTGAAAAGTATACAGGCATTACAATTGTTCTTAGCCTTCAATAAAGATAACCCATGGAGATTTATTTTTTCATAGTTTCATGTGTTCACAATAGAGAATCTCGAATTACTAGTGGATTATTTGTGTGCTCATGCCCTCACTTTAGAATGGGGAACTTACTTACTTTTAATAAGAAAAAATTAGGGTGTTACTAGGGGACACTTGCACTTAATCTCCTAGTGTAAAATATGTTTATTAATAAGTGCTTTATCAAAAAGCCAATGTGAAACGAATACCCAAGCAGGCAAGTAGTTAACACACAGATTCTATATGATAGTAACGACACAGAGATCCTTTCCACGATAAATTTAATATGTGAATATGTGGATTTTAACATAAAGTGTTAACAAATATTCAAATGACTTCAAATTTACCAATATCTGGTCAAATGCTACCTACATGGTTTGGAGTTTTTTCTGGTCCTACATTTTGAAAACAGTAACACAGTAACAAGAGTAGGCATGACTCAAAGTACAGTTGTAATTTTTTATGATGACTATGTGTCATTTTGTCAACAGCTCCATAGATATGCTCTTTAACCATTAATTGTGACATTATCAATGGAATTTGAAAATGCCAGTGTGCGGTGGTGGGATGCATCATTACTCCCACTTTTGTCAAAATCAACGGTGTCCACGATATCATGTGTGAAGGACAGATGGACGATCAAATGAACAAATGTTTGTTCATTCCTTCATCCATCTGTCCTTTCCATGCAGTATATGAGGAAAAGCTTAACAAACCTGTCCAAATTTCATCTTTGGGGGTGGGTGATACTGTTTGCTTTACACATAAACCTGCTGAATACAGGCCATATAAAAAAGAGATTTTTCTTTTTTGGGGGGGGCAGCAACAAATTAGCAACCTGCTTCCAGCCTTACTAAAATTTACTCCACACATTCTAGTAAATTTATCTTTTTTCTAACACTCCAGTTTTATTAGTTCAACAGCAACGGAATGAGGAATGATGTGCCGAAATAGAGGAAAGGGGACAAGAAGGAAAGATGTAACATGACAGATGAGGAGAAGAATAGAGAAGTGATGGGAAGTGAAGAGACATGAAATGCACAGCACAAGGCTAAACTAATTGCATTTAATTTTAGACACATTGACCTCAAGTTGAGCTGATTTACTGATTTAGAAGTTGTGACTGGCTCCTGGCTATTTTCAGTTCAACCACTTTAAATCTTCAGTGGCAGGATAAATTTAATTACAACCGTAGCATGAAAATCAATCATTCCAGGCTCATCTCAGGCTGGGGATTTCATAGGAAAGCAAAATTTGTTGCAAATGTATGTTTGAATTGATTGCTTTTTGATCACTTGAACTGTATGTGGACTGATCTGGCTTTCTTTTCATTTCACAAAACCTCCTCAAATGAGCTGGGGTGAAAGTTGTTGGCAGCCTTCCAGCCTTTCTTTGAAGATTTCTAAGTCCAACCCTGCCTCTTTCTAGCTCACCATCTCTGAGGCTATTTTAGCTCTGGGTCAGGCAGCTGCTACACATGAAGAAATCCACCCAGTAGAAGATTTTAAATGACGTTCACATAGGATTAGCAAATATTTAGCTATAACTACTGAGCTTCAGTAGCTAGACTACTAGACTACAAAGCTATTACCTTCTGAAAATATCTTCTTCATAATTACAGTAATATTTGACAGAAGGCTAATAGAAATCTAACAGTATAATTGTAATATATTGGTAAAGTGTTTCCAAAATAGTTTGGTGATTCTTTAAATAAAACATATAGATAACTTGTCTTGATGCATTGGTGATGGTTAGCACTGTTGCCTCACAGCAAGAAGGTCCTGGGTTTGAACCGTTCTAGCTTTCTGTGTGGAGTTTGCATGTTCTTCCCGTACCTGCGTAGGTTCTTTCCTGGTACTCTGGCTTCCTCCCACAGTCCAAAGACATGCAGTTAGTGGTGTTAGTGTAACTGGTAATTCTAAATTGCCCATAGGTGTGAATGTGGGTGTGTCTGTCTCTCTGTGTTAGCCCTGCGACAGTCTGGCAGCCTGTCCAGGGTGTACTCTGCCTTTGGCCCTATAGCAGTTGCGACAGGCTCCAGTCCCCCCTGCGACCCTAAATTGGATAAGTGGAAGAAGATGAATGGACTTGGAGTATCCATCATGATACTGGAACTGATGCTGAGGCGATTTCTGTAGTGACTTTTTGAAGAGTTTTGATTGTGTATTTCAGCAGCTTGGTTTGATTTTGTTGTTGTATCTAGTTTATAACATCTTTGTTTTGTTTTTATGATTCCAAATAAGGGAATCCTCATGTGCTTCCTAAGAAATTTTGTCCACCAATGTTATGGTCACCTCACATAACCAGTGGCAGAGCCTTTTGGAGTGCTAGCCACAAGCCTATATAACTGGAGTTACACTGAGCAACAGCTATTTTATTTAGCTAAACATAACTCCAGTTTTTTAAAAATTGAGAATTATATAAAAAAGTGTTTTATGTACGAGTTTTCACAGTCGTGACATTCATGCCTGCATAAGCAAATAGTTAAAAAAAAAATTGTAAATGTCAACAAACAAATAAACAAAAAACTCATGATGCATCAGTTTCTGTGCCACTTCACTGTGCAGTAAATAAAAGGGTCTGAGCCTGGCCACCCCTATGGTAATCTGGCTCTGCCACTGCATAGAAATATGTACACGATTCAGATTTTCAAATGATTCCTGTGAGATAATAATGTAAAATATTTTTTACTATAAAATTATTTGCAAAACAACCCCATCATTATCCCATCAGTACCAGGAGGTTAAACCATCACCTTCACCAGCACAATATTTGATCTATAACCCAGAACTGGTCCTATTGCAATTACATACCAAATACTTTACTGCATTGTTAGAGCAGTATTCGAGAAGGATAAACAATGGGGACATCCAGACTTACAAGTTATGCATTCTTCACGAGGTCACAAGAGAATTAATTGAAATGGAAATAATTAAGAGTGGCACAACAAAGTCAAACCCCAAGTGGGGGAAAACAGAAGCCATGAATTTAGTGCAAAGAGACCCAGGTGTGGACTGAAGGTAGAGTTTAAAAGAAAATCCAGAGGAATGAAATGCAGAGCCGAGCCAGAGGGAAATACAAACAGGATGGTAAATGTGTGCGACTCACTTACTGTGAACAGTGACCTGCTCCTGGGAAAAAATCCTTTGCTAACCATCAGCTGATGAGCGGTATGAAGAGGAGAAAGAGCAGGGATGCACCTGGGTTACTCCACTCCTCTTCATGACTTCCCACATTGTCCTTTGGCCATGTACACACAGACTTACACACACACACACATATAACTTAAGCTTGAGGGAAGCTGTTGTTATTTTTTTTCAGCTCAAATTGTCTGTTTCTGTTCACTATTTGAGACAATCTTAATTCCAGTTAGAAAAATCTTAATGCTGCTTCCTACAGTGATATTTTAGATAGAACTGTGCTTTCCACAGTTTGGGGAATATCTGGGTTCCACAAAAGCCTGACATCAAAACCATCTGGCACATTTGGGAGTGACTGGAAAGCCAATTCCGACCCATGATCATGTCCAGCATCAGCACCCAGCTTTACTGATGCTCCAGTAGCTAAAAAAAGTCAGTGTCGGTAGGTTCCAACAAGACCTTCTCCCTGAGAAACAGCAAAACACCACTTTGGAATAAATACTAATACATGTCATTTTAATGGTGACCAATGATGTTTTCTCTGTTTTATTTACATTCATTGTCACTCATCCAAATGCATCGTGTAGATCCTTGAGGTCAAATAAATGTGATAAATGCAGTTCCTCATAAATCAAATCCCTTTTCATATGTTTATGTTTACTACCTAACAGTTACTTCCTCGTAGTGTTTACTAGCACATTTCTTTATATCTCAGTGATTTATCCACAGACCTAATGTATTATAGGAACTGGCCCCTTTTCTTCTGGGACTGAAAATCTGGGATTACGAAAAAAAAAAAGATCAGAGCTACCAGACTTTGCTGCTACCAGTTGAAGCGCATGTTCTAGAATATGAATAGAAAATCTGGGATTAGGCAGGGGGTTTTCACCTGTGAGAGCATGGTTTGAGACCTGTGTGAATTCAAATTCAAGACTTGACATTTGAAGCACCTGCATATATCGATACTTGCCTGGTGGAGGAGCAGTAAGACAGAGAGGTTAGAGCTGCAAGAGAAAGGCTAAAATTATGACCTGGTGATTGTGCTAGATAATGTGTTGGGGAGTCATTAGGCTTCTTGCTCTGGAGAACATGAATGCCTAAATTTCACTGAGCAATCTGTCAAATAACTAGGTATTTCATTTTGGACTGAAGTGGTAGATCAACAAAACCATATGGCATAAAAATGACATATGGTGAATTATTTGGATGTCAGCTGACTTTTGGCTGTGCAGTCCATCTTCACTGTGCAGCTTTCAGTGTCAGAATTCACTTCCTCTCTTAGCTTGGTTACCTCAGATGGCCACACTCCCTCTAGCTATTTGTTGTCTACAAAATATCTCACTCCCACTAAAGGTAACAGTGCCTCATCTCCTTCAGCTCTGACCTCACTATCATTTTGCTCTCTCACACGCAGACTCACACACACACACACAATGAAACAGAAGAGTGTACAAACACCCCCGCAAGTGCAAGCACACCTATACACGCACACACAGCTTTAATCTCCACTAATTGCTGGCAGTGGGTATTATGAAGCTTCAAGGGAAAACAAACAGGTATAGAGTGAGGGAGCAGGTGGGAGGAAGAGGGCGAGAGAGCATTGAGAGCAAGGCAGTTGCAGACATTAAGGAGAAGGGAGGGAGTATGAATGACTGCTTCCACTGAGAAAGTGTTGAAAGTGTCAAACACGCCTCCTCAGATCGTAACGATGGAGGCAACGTGAATAGAAGTCTTTTATGAACCTGAGAGGAAAAACACAGCGACAGCTGCATCGGTGGGAGATGTTTGAGTCATGTCGAGTTCAGGATGGAGCCAGAGGAATCTGTTAAGTGCGTGGCACTCAGCTGCGTCATGTTTATTCTTTGTAAGGCAGAATAAAGATTTTAACCTAAGGTATTGCAGAAGCAGCAGAGTTTATAGCTGATTTTTAGTACAGTCGGATCGAAACCCCAACTCGTTTTACTTCATTTTACACTTTATTTGCATTTATCATAAATTTTCATAATATACTGTTTCTAAAAAAGTTTAGGGAATAAGAAAAAACAAGAAAGAACAAAGAACAGTCTAAACAGACTACAGACTATTTCTGAGTGAGTGAGTGAGTGAGTGAGTGTTGATGTCTCCAACAATGAAATGCAAAAAGATAACAGTGGATGAATTTATAGCTAGAGTTTAACCCAGAATACTAAATTTAATTAAGTGTTGATCATTAAACACCTCAAAGTATTTTTAAAATATTGCATCTTAGGAAAAACCTTAAAGTATATATCTGTGAAGTTAATTTGGCTTTAGCTCTGATGTCACAGGCATTGTTTCCTTTTAGTACAAAATGTATGTTGCCATTTCTATACTAACTATTAAAACAGTATAGTAAAATTAGCACATTCGGAATAGATTTAGTATTTAGATTTAGTATAGTTTTTAAATTTCTTGTTGCTGGGATCCAAAGGAGTTTAAGTCATTTTGATCCCAGCTACCCCTCTATAGAAGGTCTCAACTGGCTCCCTGTCTAAAGTGTCAACAGTCCCTGGTCCCAAAGACTATTACCCAATTTAGAATAACCAGAAACCAATTTAAGCCAGAAACCAGTTAAAAGGTACAGTGTGTAATATCTCACTGCTAGATGCCAGTAGATTGCAGATTGCAGTCAATTGAGTTCTGTTTTCTTACCCCTCCCAATTCAAGTACACAATCCTAGCTACGGTAGCCGTTGTAGGACAAACAACTCTGGCCGCTGTTCATCTGTAGTGAAAGTAGGCTGTCAGTCCACCGTTTACCTCAGCTTTCAATATGCTGGGTATCCACGTTTGTTTTACTCTGGAGGAGGCTGTAAAACTTTGTGAAATACAAGTTGATGAGTCAGTGAAGCTTACTTCTATCTGATGACAGTGGCATTGAGGTGAGTTGTTGAGGATATCCTGAACTTTTCAGTCAGTAAGCGCTGTTGTTTTTGCCGCTGTTAGCTGCTGTTAGTGAAACTTTCTTTGAATTGGATCTAACATTGTTGGACTTGGACACTTAGCAAATAAGCTCTCATACGAAGTGAGAATGTAATCAAACTGTTTATCAGAGGGAAAGTGTTATTTTTAGGACTTCTGGGACTTCTCACAAGTTAATCAAGTGGGAACATATGTATTTGATAAAATCTGTAGTAGAAAATAATCAAATAATCAGTGTTTGGCAACAGAATAGTTAACAGTTCTGCCTTAACCAATAAATTGTGTCAGTGATAACAGTATGACAATCAATGTGAATACTTTTACTTAAATATCATTTTCCCTGATTATACACATACTATACAGTGTGGTGATTGTTGTACTTATGGAAAGGACTTGAACAGATCTTCCACCATTGGCTTGGACAAAGTCTGATTCTGATTGTTTTACTGTTCAGAATCTTGTTGTGAAGTCCTAAATCAAGTCATTATAGGCTTGATACATATGAGTTATAGACTGCACAGTAAATGTACAGAAATAAGGGACCAGATAAAAGTTTGGACAGACTTACCTTTTTAAAAACTATTAGCTAAGTAAGTATAAGCTATATTCAGCTGCTCTCTTATTCACAAAGGCTCCTCCCAGGATTGAACCAGGAATGTTTTGCTTGTTAGGCAAATGTGTACACCACTACACTATGGAACCACTGTTTTAAAAATTACAAATATTTTTCTTAATTCCATATGTTTTATTTCATACTTCTGATATTTTCAGGATTGTGATATGAAGTAAAAAATATTTAAAATGAAAAAAACCCATGAATGAGTGGGTGTCTACAAACATTTGACAGGTATTTTAATTTATACATTTTCAAAATTAGTATGTAGTTCTTTCAGACAAACTGATATTATTGAGACTTCAAAACTGAGTACAGTTAATCAGCTGGTGTAGTTATGACATATTTGAAATATGGTCAAAAGCTCCAGAAAAATCCTGGAAAATAATCTTAAGTGAACTTTTACCAGTGGTTTGCAAGATCAAGAGAAACTTGTCCAGTTCAACCTTACAATATTTCAAATCAGTTTTTGTTGACCTCAGTTTATTCTTTATACACCATAAGTTATATCTGCCATAGACAATAAGTTTATTCTTGAAGGACTCTGAAGCAAGACCCAGAACACAAGAGAAGTTCTAACTTCTCAAAAGTTTTATTTGATAGGCACGAAGATCAACAGAGAGAGCTTGGAGCTAGGATATACTCAGGTGAGTGTCTGTTCACAGAAATGGGGATGTCAAATGTACCGAGACCTAGTGTATGTGTACAAATGGCAAATAAAAGATTTTATGTATCTTATCTATGAAATGTTATGCTGGGATTTTGGTTTGAGTTTATACTTTGATTTCTTTTTCTGAATGGACGGAGGGGAGAGTGGCAGGTTGGAGTATTTCCAGTGATTAATAGAAGCAGTGGTGGGTGAGGAGGCAGGCGAGGCACAGGTAAGTGAAAACACCATTCTTTTCCCACAAGATCAGACCAGCTCAGGATTCCGGGTGAGTAATCCTTCTGGGAGAGAAGCTTCAGCTGATCAAGGACAGGGAGGTTTTCTAAGAGGCAGAGAGAAACCAATGTTAGGAAGGAAATCTCACTGGGACCTTCAAAGTGCTTCAGAGAGCCTGATTACCACCACTACATAACAACAACCTAACGAGGAGTGTAGATTTGAGCTGGTCTTTCTATACAGAGAGGTAATAAGAAGAGGACAAACAGGTATGTCCGCTGAAGAGCAGAAAACAGGCAGACTCCGCCAGAAGGGAGAACCCAAGGCGGGGCTGGCCCAAACTCTGCCTGAGATTGGAGGGAAAGAAAGAGAAAAAAACCTGACCGGCCCTGGACCATCACAGTGTCAGCTGCTGTTTTGTCTGTGGGACTGCACTGCACATGACTAACATTGCTCCACAAATACACTGAAAAATATTTCATTCTTGAGTCCCGTCCTTATCTTTTCCAGTTCTTAACCAAGCATAAGCCTACTCTACTTGCCTTCAGACTTCAGCATCAACTGCTGCAAGAAAAACAGGGAAAAATTCAACACTTAGTTGAGTTGTTATGCATCATCTGTCACATGGATTTCAGGTTTTTCAAGAGTATATCTCCTCACCCAAGTGACCCAGAACCCCCCATGGGTCAGGCCTCTTGATACATAGCCATCTAGTTGAGCTTTCTGTGTACTAATATTGGAGATTTCCTCTATATCCCACTTTGGCTCACAGCCTCATAGATATACTATCCCTGGCACTTGCTGCATTCTTTGGTTAGTGTCCTCCATGCATTCCACCCACGCCACTGTGAGCTTTAACATGATCACCTGCTTGGTGGAATCTAAACAAATGATCACGTCAGGCCATGGTCAGGAAATATTAGTTGTCTCTCCAGGTCTATTTTTAACTGTCAGTCAGCATCTGTGGAGATGCCAGATGGTGGCTTTAGGTATCAGCTTGGTCAGGCTTTATTCCAACAAGAAAATAGATTCTGACTCTTGGCAACACTTGCAGCAACAACCTTACGACTTGTTCATGTCAGCACTGGTATTACATTTGACTTGAGGCAGCTGTTGAGTGAATGTTCCAGGGATCATCTCCAAAGGTGCACATGACAGAAAGAAGTTACTGTTTTCCCTCAGATGGAGATGTTTATTGGGCTTGGTAAGACATCATGGATAGCTTGAAGTTCTGGTTGCGGAATGTTCACCAACCTTACCCATATTCATAGTTGTGGAGTCCCCACTGTCCTCCTCCTTTCTTCTTCCTGTATTAGTATACTCCTCTTGACTCTGGGGCTTGTCAACTTTGGTCTTTAGGGACTACCCCAAGGCAGATCATCCTGTTGCTCCTGTTACCTTGGAGGCTTTCTGCCAATCCCTAGCCTCTCCAATGAGGAACCTTTTGGGTCTTTTAACCTTTTGCCTGAACTCCTCCATTTAGCATTTTTATTAAAACGTTACTTCTTCCACACAGTGTTGTGCCACTGAGCCTGCTCTCAGGGGACTCAGTGGTGGTTAGTGAGACTGCATATACATGCAATGGCCACAGACAGAATCTTCCAGGAAGGCTCAATTTGTGAGTCCTACTTCCAACTTTTTGTCTTTCCAGTGGCTGCCCAGCCACTCTGAATTGAACATGTTCCCTAAACTCTTAGAAGGGATTTCTGTTGAATCAGAGAACTCAACTTGCCTGGTTTAATAGTCATCCTCACCCAGTATCACATTAACAGTCTCAGTAGTCATTTCATTCTAATGTCCACAATTTGAAGATAACTCGGGGAACTAAATATGGATGGTGCTGGGATTCAAGTTCACTCCTTCTTTAAAGAAATGACTGCTTGTTTTGTTTACATTTTCTGTCATTAGCTCTATGAATTTAAAGCACTGCCTGGCTGTAAGGAGATAAACAAGGGCTTAGAGTTTGAGGAGAAAATCAGCATAATGCTGTACATTTACGTAGAAACTATCCCACTCCAAAGGCAACATATGGGCCCTGACACTAAGCTAAAATCTTTATTTTTTTGCCAGGTATTGTGTTACTTTACACATAAGACCACCAAGCCCAAAGTCTCTTCTTACACACACATTTCTGTTCTGCTCAGTCGGTAGCACAGTGGCTAATATACACTCATTACCGGGCTTCCACTGTTGATGCATTGAGTCAAATGGCCCGCTGCTGACCCATCTGCTGGTGCCGAACACTTGAGACACACTTCTCTACAGTCACCGAAGACACAGATGAATGGTAAAGGTGATAAACATGCAGATAAAAGAGTACAAACCTCACACCAGCTGACATTCAAAATGATGAATGAGCTGGAATGCCCTCAGAAAATCACACACACACACACACACACACACACACACACAGTTTTGTTAATGTAACATTGTGTTTGTGAACCCAATATACTGTGATAAAACATTCAGCTGAACATATGGTGCGTGGGACTGTGTGTGGAAGGAAAGACGGTGAGAGAATTAGCCAAGCTTATCTGGTGACCCCGTGAATGCAACACCCCTGGCTGTGATCTGTCCTGGCAGTGTGGGAGATCAGGTGACTGCGTACAGGGAATTAAAGCTTCTCACTGTCACAAGATAAACAGGCGGCTCGTCATTGTCTGGAAAAAAAGCTGACGAACCGTCTAAGCCTCAGCTCACAGAGAGAGAGCGAGAGAGAGAGAGCGAGCATGCAATAGGGTGTGAGGCCTAATCTGCGATTTACATGCCCAAGATAGGAGCATTTAATAGAGCATGTTAATAGTGTCAATTAAATGCTGATCTTGCTCTGTGGCAAGTCTCCTCCAGACCTCCAAACGATCTCATCAGCAACTATCAACATCATAACAACTGTATGATCATGCATATTCTGCGTTCATTAACTGACTGCTGCTAGGATCCATGATTATGGTAATGATAGTGCATCATGACTTGGCAGTGACTTGTCACTGGAACTCAGAAGCCACAGACGTGCTTAGTCTCTGCTGCCATCTGGTGCTGAGAAGCAGTAATGCTAAAAGGGCACCTGGAGTCATCACATCGCCAAGAAATAATGATAAATACTGTGTATTATGAGAATAAACAGTATAAAATATCTTAAAAGTGTCCTTTATACCATTTCTGATTGTGAGCCTATTATTAGACAAAGAATACATATAGATAGAAAATTTTGTGTCCTATTTTTCTAATGGTTCACAAAAGCTGACTTTTTCTGATTTTTATATGTTCTCCCACCATTGTGCCTCTCTACAAAGCTGGAGTACTCACAAGAGACCATGATAGTTAAGATCAAAATCAGAGTGTGGGAATATCTCAGTTTAAAGCCCCTGGTTTTAGTAGTAGAAGTATCACATTTCCAATTGTCAGATATTTGATATTTTGGAAGATAGACTCGCTTCATTGCAGAGTTAGAGAGGAGAGGACTGATGCCACTTTTATATCCGTCAAATCTGAAGCTACATCTAGGAGCTCATTAGGTAAGCCTAGCATAAAGACATAAAGCATAATGACTATATAAATTGTGATTTTCACATTTTAAATAGTAATAATCTTGCCGTCTAACTTGCTAAAAGAGAATTACCCAAAATGTTAAACTATTCATTTCAAAAATGAAGCTCAAGTAAAACCAGAGGATATATGTCAACATTAAACATGGAAATGGCTAACCCAGCAATAAGGTTGGGCATCATCTGCCAACCAGCACTGATGCCCTTTTTAAACAACTCAATAAATTAAAAAAAAAATATATATATATATAAACATTAAACTAAAATATACAAAAACATGTGGCTTTACAGGGACCTACATGCTTAAATATTTTTGGCTTGTCCTTCCTTAGCCAAGCTAAGTACAGCCATAAGTTATTATTGATTTTCTTATTTTCTTATGTACTGTACTGTGCAAAAGTCACCCTCGTTTCTTTATATTTTGCTCAGACTTTCAGTCAGATTTCTTGTAATTTTTAAATTTTTTTTAATATGGTCTTAAGCAAGAGTTTTTCTTTTGCTCGCTGCCCTTTCACTCATTTTCAGTCCAGTCCTTGTACCTGACCATTTTCAGAGGAATGTTTTTGTTCTTTAAGCCACTTAACACTGACCTATGAGTCATTCAAGCATAAAAAGGCACCTAACTCAAGGGATGAACCAGTGTTGTGTCTACACATAACGGACAACTTAGCAAAAAACCCATTTGAAATTGTATCTTTAGGCACTTTGTTACTAGCAGCCTGACAAAAAACAAACAAAGAAAATTTGTTCCCATTTCTTTAGTTGAATCTACAAAACATGCAAAAAGATAACACAGTTTGACACCAACAAGGTGATTCCCAAAGAGCTATTAGCCCAAAACTTGGCATATCCCAGCATGGTGTGCAGTGTGTCCTTTGAGGAATTGAGGAAACTGGACAAGTGGAGGACAAAAGAAGAAGTGGCAGGCCTAGAAAACTATCTACAGCAGATGAATTGTATCTGAAAATCATGTCCTTAATATAAAAAATCCAGCAAAGACCTGACACAGGACCTGAGAGATGCAGTTTCAATTCAGTTGATCCATCTACTGTTCACTGAAGCTTCATAAGAAATGGTCTCAGTGGAAGGGTGGCTGCCATGAAGCCATTCTTAAGGAAGGAAAACGGGGAGAAAATTACACAAGAACTGTACTGAAAATCAGTTGCAACAAGTCTTACAGAGTGATGAATCCAAAATTTGAAATCTGTAAAACAGGGTGGAGGTTACTCATGGTTTGAAGCTGCATTTCAGCCAGGGGTTTTGGGGATCTTGTCAAAATTGACTGAATTATGAACACAGAAATGTACCATCAGATTTTGAGCCACCATGCAATACCATCTGAAAAGCATCTGATTGGCCACGGCTTTATTTTTCAGCATGACAATGATCCCAAACACACTGTCAATGCAGTAAAAGCATACCTGGTTAGAAAAACACACAATGCAAAACTATCAGTCATGGACTGGCCTCCTCAGAGCCCGGACCTCAACATTACTGAAGCAGTGTGGGATCATCTTGACAGAGAACAGAACAAAAGTCAGCCAACATCCAAAGAAGAGCTTTGAATGTCCTTCAAGAAGCCTGGAGAACTATTCCTGAAAACTACTTAAAGAGATCACACCTCTTTCCCATTTTCCTAGCAAAACAAAGAAATAAGGGGTGGCTCAAGACCTTTGCACAATACTGTATACTTCTGCAAAAAAACAGCCTAAGTGGTGAAGTCATGACAGATAAACAGTTCTCTTTTAGGAAAAGGATGCTACTCTGATATTTTATTTACATTTAATGTAATGCATTATAAAAGTAATTTTCAGCAGTCCACTTCCTTCTGTAAAGTCAATTTTATTTATTCTGATTCATAGAAGCATTTTTAGAAAAAATACTCATTTGTCAGGTCCGCAAAATCTGATTAAAACGATCCACCCGCTAATTTAAATACTCATGGAGAGACAGGAGTGCATGGTAACACATTTCTCAGTCATCACCGGCAGCATACATCAAAAGCATACTTACAAACACAGTTATCAAATGATATGTTATCACAAATAAAATCATGATTGTTAACTGGCTGAGTTACCACAATGGTTAGTGCAGTTATATACTCATTATATACATCCATTAGAATAAATACACTACAAAACTCACTTTCAGAAGTCACAGATTGTCAGTTAAAGACAGGGAGGGGATGAAAAGAGATGTTTTCAATATTAAATGATGTTTGCACAAATGCATAAAACAGCTGTTTGTGAGCATACTGGAGAGACACTGATCTACTGTGTTTGTATGAAAAGTAGAGCTTTGTTTATGCCTGAGAATAAAATAGCAAGTGCAAGCAGTCAAAACCGGCATACAGTACATGCATTTTCAGCAACAAATGTTTGCAGGGATTAAAAGAAAAAAAAAAAAGGGAGAGAGATCCTGCTGAATCTTTGTCAGCCAAGTCCACACAGTTTTAAAAGCTTGTCTCTCTCCAGTCCTCCGTATCCAAGTCTTTTCTTCCCAGCAAACGTCTCCTGGTCCACAGGTAATGTCATAATGCATCTTTGTTACCAAGCTGGGGGCTTTCATAACCTAAAGAAGCAAATGCATTGTGAGTGCATGGAAAGAAAAACTAGATGGCTACATTAGACTAAATTTCATAGTTAGACTGGAACACTACTCCAAATGAATGCTAATGTTGCTGCTTATCAGCTCAGTGTGGAAATATGAAGGGCGATAATGTCAGTGTTGTGTTCCCAGCTTGTTTCTGCTGCCCCCAAGTGACCAAAATAAATAAATAAATAAAATCAAACTGAAAGCTGCATATCTATTGTAACAGCTGGCTCTCTTCTGCACCATTTTTATAAGATGTTATTTCAAACGTCATTTTTTAAGCTTGTATGAATGGGGGAAAAGAATCAGCTGATGCAGCTTTAAGTTTGAAAAACCTGGAGCTAGGATCAGATATTATCTGCTGTGACAATGCGCTGCTTAAATTTCCAATATAACTAAACTCATTCCGACAGGTCACAGAGGACCCCGCACATTCTTTATGACCGGCTTTTATGCCGCCATTTGTGACATGTGGACCCTTTTATCATTCTCACAGTGATGATAATCGAGTCCCCTGCAGCAGCTTGCTGATATATAGTTCTGTATTACAGGGGTAATTGGCAGTAGTTTTTGGAATGTCAATAGAGCCGAATTCCACTGCCCCAGGGTTTTTATATTCGGCGTCAATCTGCTCAAAGCAGGAACTGATGATGAATCAGCTAAACCGTACTGCCAATTAGCACAATAATGGAACATGATATCAAGAAAAGAATCTGCTCCAATTAAAGGCGGAGAGATAAAAAGGTCCTTATTTGAAAAATGGAGAAGGTCTCGTCTAACAGCACACTAATCCAAGCAGTGTCAGATCCAGCTGCCAGCTGCAATGAGACATATCTGGAAAACAGCCAAATTACGTCTTTAAATTATGTTTTATGATCTCTTTCTTTGGCAATGAAATTGAGGAAAAGGCATGCATTCAATATGTAGGGTATGACTCATCTCTGTTAAGTGTACACACATTTAGGCTTCTGCAAATGCTAAAGACAAATTATTGAAGATTTTAGAACATCAATGAAACATTTTATTGTAATAAAAACAAGACCAGATGTAAAATCAATTTTTGTAGAGCAATACATTGTGCCAAAATCTCAACGTTTCCACATGCATTTCATGCTGCTTGTCATACCGCACATATTTGCAGGTAGAGAGACAGATACATACACCCAGTCCCAGCAGGGTAGTCCAGAGATCGGTTTCTGCACTGAGGGAAACAGGGATTTTTCACAAGGAATCTGCGATCTGAAGACCTCTCCAGATCGTAGGGGACATCCCGTTCCATGCCTGGGGATAAACGGTATGAGACACACACACACATAGTGGGGTACAGGAACTCAAAAGGGGATGCAGGATAAACCAACAAGTTGGTGCGTAGCCAGCACACTCTACAGGGTTGGGAGCATATCAAATAAGAGACCCACGTCGAGTTTGTTTGATAAAAAATAACAAAGGCGTTGCACCATTGTTATGAATTATGAACAAAAAAAGACGTGCAATTGTATCTGTATGTATTACTGCAAGCATACTGTGTACTGCGTAGTACCACAAAATGCATGCAGAACAGCAGGGCTGCAGAAACAAACACAGCACCAGACATACGGTACCTATGTCAAATGAGTTGGACTTCCTGGTGTGATGTGATGTTGCTGGAAATCCATTATGGCCTCCCTCCTCGTCTGTGTTTGTCGGTTGTTGTTAATGGGAAGATCACAGCAATTATTTGCATCTTATTATGACAATCTGCCCTTTCGATCCACATCATTAAAAACACACTGTCTGCTAGAGATCTGGCCTTTTATTTTGGGGTCTTTACAGTTACTATGGCTGAAGAGAAAAAGAACAGGGTCATGGGTAAAATCTGAAGCTCTAGAAAGTTCATGACGATGTTGTTCCAAACATATTCTTTTATTCTTTTATTATGAGTTATTTAAAAAAAAAAGAAAGAAAAGACAATTTGGACTGCTGTCATTGTTCTTAGTAATAAAATGACATTGTTACCGTGACTGATTACAGCAGGATCTGCTGCTTCTATCCCAGGCTTGGCAGACCCCGGTGAGCTAATCCTCTCAGTGCTCCCCTCATCTTCAATGATGGGCTGACCAAGAGGTAAACACCTCTGGTCATTGGTTTGTTCTTCTCCTGGAGTGACAGGGGAGGTCTTGGCCTTATCCGGAGAGGTCTTGTCTCTGGAGACGTCTAGGCTGGGCTGATGGAGGAGCACAATATTTGGCTATGCAACATAAAAAGGTGAGAACCAGATGTGTTTTCTTTTTCTAATTTCTTCTTCTTTAGTACATACAGCCCATACAGTATATAGTTACCTTATTGGGAATGAGAGGACGCTCTCCCTCTGGCCCTCGCCCTCTTTGCTTCTCCTCGCGCTTTCTTTCACACTGGTCTCCTTCTGCCTCCAGCCTTCCTGCCTCTTCTGGCAAAACAAAAAGCAGCATTCTTAAAATGACCCAGAAAGGCCATCATTTTATTCTTGGATATCTATAGTAGCCTTGCATGAGTCACTGGTCAAACTTATTCCTAGCCGTCTTGTCTTAAATGTCTTCAGCGCTTCCAGCCCTTCAGTTCATCTGCTACCTCTTTTCACTCTCACTTTAAGCCGATTTCCTTCTGATTGGCTGCCCCTCGCAAAACAAAAATTTGAACAGCATGTGGGTGGGGCTGTGGCTGCTCACTGCTAGTATTCCTGAGATGACTATGTCCTCTCTTTGATGTCACATAGAACCAAAAGTAGATTTAAAAAAAAAAAAACACTCTAAATGGAATATTTAGAGGAGTCTGCGGCCTGAGTTTTTTTAGCTCACAGGGATTATTTATGCATAAGCTAAAGCATCCACCACTACAACAGTATATATATACTATATATGACAGAAGATAAGAAAAAGCAGAAAACCTGAAGCAGGAATATTGGCAAATAGCAGCTTTACACATTTCACATGAACCTGGAAATGTGAGCCTTGGCTAAGGGGGCTGAAAGCACAAACTGTGCAACCAACCAACCTGGATTGCTATTCCATTTCAGTGTTAAAAGCTTGCGCCAGCTTTTAAAAGACAACAATTTATATGTACTGCTGCCCACAGTTTGCATTAAGGATTTCAATCAGACGAGAAAGATACACATCCCTGCACCCTTTCTCAGTTTTAACGTCAAACTGCTGGCTTTAAAATTGATTTTATGCCATGACCAGTTCTGTTATAGTGATCTCTTAATTCCCTTTGAGTCAGACTGCAGTCTACAATACTTGGAGGTTTTGCTCATTAAGAAGTCTAGACTTGAGACTTAACAATGGCTCTTTCTCCACAAAGGCCTCTACAGCTGAAGAAGCAGTCCTTCAGGACAAAGCCAATCATATCATCGTCTGCTCTCGTATTGCATCTCTCATTAAACACACTCTGACATGCTCATCTAGACATTCTTTGT
Organism: Heterochromis multidens; assembly: GCA_015108495.1. Taxonomy (NCBI): domain Eukaryota; kingdom Metazoa; phylum Chordata; class Actinopteri; order Cichliformes; family Cichlidae; genus Heterochromis; species Heterochromis multidens. The sequence continues at coordinate 5,714 of VUQS01067673.1, read as the reverse complement.
TGCTTTTGTAAGTTTCCTGATTTTTAATTTTTTTTAATTTGTTTTTTTTTTTACATGGCATCTTCTGAGTTTTTCCCTCTGAACTTTTATTCAACAAGACAGTGATCTAAAAATATATCCCTGTGAACCAGCTATACATGCATTGGCGCCATATGTGCTTTAGAATTATTCCACTCACTCCAGTCACTACTAGCAATTTAGGGGGTTACAACATCAAAAAAGAATGTTCTTCAGAAAAGGTATTCAATCTGTATAAGAGACATTTATTATTTTATCATGATATCCAACAGGAAGTTTGAAGCACCCAAAGGAAAGTTTTACGGTATTATACTGTAACAGAACTTAAGTTGTTGTTTAAACTGCAGTACCTAAACTTTCCTGCAGGTGTCTCTGCCTCATGACAGCCAGACTGGGTTTAGTGCTCTGTGGAGGCGGCTCTGGCCTTGGCCCACAGGGGGCCACGCTTCCACCTCCGCCACTCTGTACATCATCTTCTATCTCAGTCCGCGAGTCTGTCAGGGGCACAATCCTCTCCTGCCTGCCTGTCTCCATCTGTCTGTCCGTCTGTTGTTTGGAGGACACCACGTGGCCGTTAGTTCGAGTATCTGTTGGGGCATCTGAGATGGTGACTGATCTGTCAGCATCTTGGTCTGTCTCTTTGATGTCACAGTTGCTGCTGCCATCAGAGTCTTCAATTTCTGCCCCGATGCAGCTGTACACCATGCTGACCAGGTCTGTGGACTGGATGAGGACAGAAACGATGGAGACAATTAGAATGAGTCAAATCAGTTATTGGACTTCTTTTTGTTGCTGATGATTTAATGAATAGTATAACTCTCTAATCTGGTGGTAACAATGGGGAAAGTGAAGCCTTTAATTAAAATGTATTCTACTGAATTCAATTATAACAAAATTAAATTATCACTCATTTTGCAATGGATGTCCTCAAATCCCCTTAATGATCACTAAGGATCCACGGACTCTACTTAGAGAGAATTGGAGTAATCTAAGCCATCCCTTAGCACAGAGTTTAAATAGCCCTCCACACCTTAGGCAAGCTATACCAATAAGACACACAAAAAGGCTGGGAACAGCAGGTGGCTTGCACAGCACGTGGCCATGCACTGTTACATGACACGTACAACTATAGTTGTAGCAGTAAGTAGCAGGGTGGTTACAACTACTCACTTATGAATTAAACTGGAAGTAGACTTATAAAATGGTACTAAAACAGCAATGCATTAGAATTTAATTTAAACTTTAAAATCTTCTTTAACTATTAACCATTTCTTTTATCAAGTCACTGTCTTTGCTACTGCAAATTCATATTACCATATGCAGCATTATACTGAAAAGTATAAATATAACTGTGGTATGATGACCTTACAGGTCCTTGTAACTGGTGTAGCAATTGGTGCACCGTACACTGGCAGAATAATTTAACATATACCAAAAAATGTTTTGGATTTTAAACACACACTTATCTGTTAGCCAATCTACCATCAAGGAACCCATCAGATAATCTACACTGTTAGAAAAAAATTAAAGGAACACTTTGAAAACACATCTGATCTCAATGGGGAAAAAATCATGCTGGATATCTGTACTGATATGGACTGGGTAATGTGTTAGGAATGAAAGGATGCCACATCGTTTGATGGAAATGAAAATTATCAACCTACAGAGGGCTGAATTCAAAGACACCCCAAAATCCAAGTGAAAAAAAACCCTCAAAACTAAAAATGGTATTTTGTATGGCCCCCACATGCTTATATGCATGCCTGACGTCGGGGCATGCTCCTAATGAGACGATGGATGGTGTCCTGGGGGATCTCCTTCCAGATCTGTCCCAGGGCATCACTGAGCTGCTGGACAGTCTGAGGTGCAACCTGGTGGCGTTGGATGGACCAAAACCTAATGTCTCAGAGGTGTTCTATTGGATTTAGGTCAGGTGAGCGTGGGGGCCAGTCAGTGGTATCGATTCCTTCATCCTCCAGGAACTGCCTGCATACTCTCACCACATGAGGCTGGGGATTGTAGTGCACCAGGAGGAACCCAGGACCCACTGCACCAGCATAGGGTGCCGTTGCCTAGCCTGTAAAGGTCTCTGCGTCCCTCCATGGATATGCCTTCCCAGACCATCACTGACCCACCACCAAACCGGTCATGCTAAACGATGTTACAGGTAGCATAACGTTCTCCACGGCTTCTTCAGACTCTTTCATGTCTGTCACATGTGCTCAGGGTGAACCTGCTCTCATCTGTGAAAAGCACAGGGCGCCAGTGGTGGACCTGCTAATTCTGGTATTCTATGGCAAATGCCAATCGGGCTCCACGGTGCCAGAGGGCGTTGGGCTCTCAGGCCACCCTCATGAAGTCTATTTTTGATTATTTGGTCAGAGACATTCACACCAGTGGCCTGTTGGAGGTCGTTTTGTAGGGCTTTGGCACTCATCCTGTTCCTTCTTGCACAAAAGAAGCAGAGACCGGTTAAGGACCTTCTACAGCCCTGTCCAGCTCTCCTAGAGTAACTGTCTGTCTCCTGGAATCTCCTCCATGCTCTTGAGACTGTGCTGGGAGACACAGCAAACCTTCTGGCATGTATTGATGTGCCATCCTGGAGCAGTTGGACTACCTGTGCAACCTCTGTTGGGTCCACGTATCGCCTCACGCTACCAGTAGTGACAGTGACCCTAGCCAAATGCAAAACTAGTGAAAAAACAGTCAGAAAAGATGAGGAGGGAAAAAATGTCAGTGGCCTCCACCTGTAAAACTATTCCTGTTTTGGGGGTTGTCTCATTGTTGACCCTCTAGTGCACCTGTTGTTAATTTAACACCAAAGCAGCTGAAACTGATTAACAACCCCCTCTGATACTTAACTGACCAGATCAATATCCCACAAGTTTAATTAACTTGATGTTGTACTCTGATTAAAAAGTGTTCCTTTAATTTTGTTGAACAGTATATTTCCTTAGCTTATGGGCACAATGGACAATGTTTTGTTTGACCTCCAGTGTAGCAGCGAACATCTGGTTGAACTTCCCATTTGATCTGTCTGTCATAGTTTACAAATGCAGATACATTTTAAAAAGCTAATAAAAAGCTAAGTTGTTGTTTTTGACCTTGACATTGCAATTCAGCATATGAATTTCCTCTTTTACTGAAAGAAGAAAAGTAGGACAACTGGACTTGAATGTCCCACAAATACAAACTACTAAACTTCTGTTACCAAAAATCTTGTCCCTTCCTTACAGAGTCAGCACAGTCACACGGTTCTACACATTCATGTGCAGATATCTGTTAAGAGATATTAGCGAATCTTGAAAAAGCTCAAACAGCCAACTTTCCACAGCACTGTACCTGTCTTTGGATGAGGCAGGGGGGGCTGGCAGTCCTCATCCCATGCACCGGCATGCCCTGAGTTGGGCGAGGAGAAGGCATGCTCCCATTTGCTCCTGGGACAACGCTTTCTGGCCTCACAGCGTCTTTGGGATGCTGAATCATGGAGTAGACATTCTCTGAGGCGCTGCTGGACAGAAAAACCCAGACTTTTCAGCGTTGGTAATCTAGCTTTCCCTCTGATTGACTTAAACCATAAACCATACATTATTTTTCTTTGTACATTATATTTCTTATTCATTTACAGTAACATGCTTCCTATGCCCCTCAGTTTGAAACACTGCAGTTATTTGAAGTGTAACAGCTTACTTCCTACACACTGTGCTGTTGTTAAAAGACAAAAGAAATGAATGTGGAGAGCAAGCCAAATTGAATACAGCAACAAACAATCTCTTTGATTGCTTAGCAACAATCTGCAGGTGAAACCTTACAAAACACAGTACACTGTATTTAAGAAACTATTTCTATCTATGACTTCCGTTCCGATGAGTCATCTTTGCTTTTCTGCTTCTCTTTCAGACTCCTGTAAACTGCTATAAAACTTAGCCTCCATGTGTGAAAGCCCTGCACCGCAGCAAGGCTATTAACCAGCAAAGGCAAAGGCATCACTGTTTTTTTAAAGCACACCTCTGAGCTGAAAAACAAACTGTGCTCTTGACGAGAACCCTTTTCCTCTGTATCGTACAACTGTGTAGTTTAAGTGAACAGAGTGTCTACTAAGTGCTATTCTCCCCACTCAGCTGTTAATCTGTGCAAATGATTTTTTTTTAAAAAGTTTGCAAACTTGTACTTTTCCCAATACTTTTTAACTACGGCGCTATTACATAACAGCAGCTCAAATGTATCCGGCGCCATAAATTCAAAGCAAAGGAAAACAGCTGGAGATGGGGAAATATTTTCTTCTATTAAAATATTCATGAAGTTATGAAGTGGCGTTAATGCCCAGCGCTGGATTAATTTAACCGCCATCTCATTCTCTGGGTCTGTGCACTTAAATGTTACTTTCCTTCCCTCCTTCCACTCAGCTCCTGTGCTGCATACTCACTCTGAGTCCTGATTAGAGATGGTGGAGTTGCGGTTCTTGCGGAAGCCTGAGAAAATGGACAACACACTTCGCCTTTTCTTCCTCCTCAGAGACTGGGCCTGATGCAGGGATGACAACTGACTGAAGAGTAGAAGAGTAGGAAAAAAAAATGAGTAAACTAAAGTACTGGTAAGAACAAGAGGGTAAGCACACACAGCAAGATTATAGCTAGATAACATCATTTGTACTGTTTTGTTTTTCTAACCCTAACCCACCAGCCAGTATTTATCAGTATTCAGTGAAAGTCATAAGTGTCAGGCTGATCCCAGCATTAACAGCCGACTACATTGTATGAATGAACCATTTGACAACAACAGGCAACATAATTTGTATTCTGAGTCTTGAACACATGGTTTAATACTTTGGACAGAAGCACAGTTTTTGCTGCCTAAGCACACTCCTGCTGAGCATGAAGCATACACCGGCATGTAACTTTAAAATACTTGCAGGGTTAACCAACATTTGCATAGTGCTGTCCAGCTTTGAGATGCAAAATCATGCTGATCTTACAATACCTGTTAATGTTACTAAGCTGTGATATATCCAAAGGAATAAAGCTTAAAATAAGCTTCAGTTTGTCTAAATATAAAAGTTATACCACGCCAAAGCCATAACCCAATCTTTGGAAGTAAAAAAATATATAAAAAAATATTCACTAATTAAACTGTAGTTTTGTGTTATTAAATATGTTTAAAAAATACCTTGCGTAGCTTTTAAGCACTGGCCTCAAACTAGAGGTACTTTGGTTATTTGGGATATTAACACAAATGAAAGAAAGTTATGGAACGTTAGCATTTTAAATTTTATTTTACACTTACGATATATCCATAATGTAAAAATATTAGTTTTAATTTCTGATACAACATATAACTACATTATGTTTTAATTCCTTGGGACTTAGAGAGAAAAATAGGAGAATAATAAAATGACCTTTTCTTACTGAACCCGCTATCTATTTATCTTCAAATGTGGGGCAATGCTGGCATTCATTTGCTGTTTTTTTGTGCCCGCCTGATCAATTTAAATCCAATATTCATGCTACTTTAAACTCTGTTTTTGGTGTCCAAAGATAAAGAAGACATGCTTTTTTTTTTTTTTTTTTTTTTTTTTTTTAATCTCTTTTTTTTTTTTTTTTTTTTTTTTTTTTTTTTTTAACTCTCGACTTTAACTTCCGTCTGACCTTTTTGGCCCTTTCCATTTGAATTTACTCTGTTAGCATTCAGCTTTCGCT